>JAFBJT010012380.1:42321-59973 GCA_016785325.1 Chascanopsetta lugubris | reverse complement strand
TCCTCTCTATGGGGGCCGCCATGTTTTTACAGTAGCCCAGAGTGGACGAATGAACCAGCTTTTGTGTTTCAATGACAAGTGAAGTCTTATCATCTCCCGCACGCTCAGAAGGGTGAGGCCGAGGTGATGACACCAAATCCTACACACTGCACCTTTAAAATCCGCCTGAATTACCGCCGCTGATTTATTGTCGGCAGCCAAAGCCCTTAACTATGACCAGGGACTGACCAATTAGAGCCGTGCGTTTGGTCCTCGTGAGGTCCACCGGTCCTGACATGGCGTGTGCTGTTAGAGGTCCCAAATTGGCCACAAAAACAAGTACACACACACACACACACACACACACACACACACACACAGCAACAAAAACCTACATGTCTTAAAAATAGATTTTCCATGTCTCATTTGTGTATCATATTTGTCCTGCAGTCTAAATGGGCGTCGCTCTCAGCATGTTGACGGGCGCAGGACAGGCAGAGGACGGATATGTTTGTGCCATCATGCCTGTCAGACACCCCCCCCCCCCCCCCCGCTCCCCCCTCCCCTCCCCCCCCCCCCCCCCCCCCCCCCCCCCCCCCCCCCCCCTCAGAGAGGCCTGGGCGCAAACAGCTTCATCGTCTTCTCCTTGATCTGCCTGCTCACGCTCGTCTACATCTGGATGATCGTCCCCGAGACCAAGAACAACACCTTCCTGGAAATCTGCCAGATGTTTGCCAGGAGGAACCGAGTGGAGATCAAAGTGGGCGACGGGGACCTGCCGCTGAAACGGAGCAAAGAGAGTCTGGAGGATGGAGAGAAGGTCACGGTCTTTTGAAGGAAAAAACGGAGAGCATTCAGACGACAGGAAGTCTGCGCTCCGGGGGAACTTCCTTTATTGTTTCTTTTTTTTTTTTTTGATGTCGCCAGAAACTTTCCACAGTCTCTTATTGTATAGTTTGTATGAGGCGGCTGTAAGAAGGGAAACGCTCTGGAACCTCTGTTTATTCACACGTTCGGCCTCATGGGGGGGGGGGGGGGGGGGGGGGGGTGTGCACGAGTCATCAACCAAACCCACGAGTCACTTTAAGCCTTTAATGATGCAAAAGATGTAAATACGATACACTGTTGCAGTTATGAAATACAGTTTGCATTCAATATTGACGTACTGACACGTTTTATTCTGAAAAAGTTTAAAGGTGCAGTGTGGAAGATTTTGGTCCATTTTGTCACTTCGAAAAGGATTTCTGCACAATTTACAATTCTGACATTTTCAAGAAATTCGTATCACTTATTTCTTCAATCTTTTATTTCTTCAACATCAGCCTTGAATGAGCCCATTGATGTATATTTCCATGAGGAGCGGCTCCTTTCCACGGGGGGGGGGGGGGGGGTGCGGGCGCCATGTTTTTAATAGCTGTGGAAGCACTAACCACCTTTTTTGAGTTTTAATGACTACCTAAGTCGACCTCAGGGGGGGGGAGGGGGGGGGTCGAGGGTGAGGTGATGGAAACAACGTGCAGCTTCACACACTGCACCTTTTAACTCAACCGTGAACCAAAGGTGGTTCAAAAGCTTCTTGTGACATATATTTCACCAACAGGGGGGGGGGGGTCGAGGGTGAGGTGATGGAAACAACGTGCAGCTTCACACACTGCACCTTTTAACTCAACCGTGAACCAAAGGTGGTTCAAAAGCTTCTTGTGACATATATTTCACCAACTTCCCCTCTAGGTGTCTTGCACATCTTGCACACGCCTGCACCGTCGACGCAGAAATATTAAAGCGCACACAAAACATCGATACGCGAGCCCCTCTCAGACACATCTGTACCCGCTGTCCAGCCGCACGCCCCCGTACAGACTGAGCTCGGTGGTTCCCCAGCTGAACACGTTCCCCGCCACGGTGCTGTTGCCCTCGCACAGCATCTGGTCCCGGATGTTGGCCGTGGTCAGGACGTGGTCCCACACGTTCAGGTCGGTCATCTTGCCCACGAAGGCGTCGGCGTTGGAGATGCCCAGCAGTCCGTCCTGGTCCTTGCCCAGGATGAAAATGCCGCCGGGGCTGACGGTGTAGCCGCTCTTCAGGTACCGCTGCTCCCCCACCATGCCGTTGATCCACAGCTCGGCGCCGCCGGTGCGGGACGACCAGGTGATGCAGTAGTTGGCCCAGTCGTGGGACTTGAAGCCGTGCGGCAGGTTGACGAACTCGTTGCCGATCCACAGGCCCACCTCGCGGGCCTGCCTGTCGGCGCCGATGGAGATCATCAGCTCGTTGTCGTTGCCGTTGCTGGAGTAGGAGATGACGGTGTGGATGCCCTCCACCTGCGGCAGCACGTGCATGCAGACGGTGAGCTCGTTCAGCTCCATGGGATGGCTGAGGCGAGCCAGGGCGTAGCTGCCAGCGTTCTTCTCGTGGAAGTTGAGCACCAGTGGAAAGAGGGCGGGGGTTTCTGGGGGAAAGGAAATGTTGAAACCAGATTTTTCTACATTAAAACAAATCAGAAGCCAGCTGGAAATATCATGAGAGTAGAGGGGAAATAACAGTCTTGACATCACCTCAAAGATGTTGGTGTATTACTTTTTTGGGCATATCAACAGGACGGGTCAGGCCGTATGGCAATACCACTTTTTCACCACTAGAGTGAATCACGAGCCACTGCAATTGTTTACTCTCGTCCACACCAGCTACAGTTCACTAACTTTTCCACCACAGTGTTGGTGTTTTTATCTTCAAAGTATACACCACTATAACAGATGTTTACATCACTTCCTCTATGAGTTTCAAAGTAAAAGTTTCTAACAATGTTTTTGTTCTTATCACAGGAGCGGAAGTTCTACTGCTCGCGTTGAGTCCTTTTGATCTGTCAACACCAGACAGGAAGCTTTGCGTAAGTAAACAATCTTTCATTCGATGGAATATTGGGATCACACCTGGAACCCGATCGCTGTTCTGATGGTGAACACGCAGCCGGTAACGAACAATACCAGAATCATCGCAACCGACATTTGATGGTTGTGTTGCCCTGGTTTCGAAACTTGCAGCCTTTCTCCGAAATGGGTATTTTGACATCATGGTTCTGACGGTATTTACCGATAGTCCTGTCAATGTGTTTTTTGATGCGTCGGCACAATGACAGCTGACACGTTGTGGTCTTGTCTGGAGGATGTAAGATCGCGCACAATGTCGTTATCTACTGTACAAAAAAGTGGATATGCTGGTCCATCACATTTACGGAGAATCCCTTCCATTCATCGCAAGTTGAGTCGGGATGAAAACGAAGCACTTACCATATTTGGAAGCGCTTGGGGTGCGATGTCCACCTGGAGGGAATATGAAAGAAAGAGACTATACAATTTAAAAAAAGACGATAAAGTAAATACAAGAGCGTCCGTGTCACGTTCTCCTCACTCACTCGAATGCATGTGTTTCCCGAGAGAAGTGATCAGCCCCTCGATCCTGTGGAGCCTGGACTCGATCTCATCTTGTCGGCAGAACGCTGCGAAGTGAGAGAGAATCACGAGCAGGGGTCAAGTCGCGCTCCGCACGCAATTCTGAACAATGAAATGAGCATCATTCGTCGCACGTACATCCTTTTCCCAGACGGGGGAGGAAAGAGGACTCGACCACGCGGTCGTTGAGCGGCTGCGCGATGCGATAGTCGTCCCACAGGGTCTTGTTGTCCATGTCCATCAGCGTGCTCTCCAGCTTCCTGATCTGAGCGGGGAGAGCAGGGAGAAATGAGCCCGTGACAAGCCCCGTTCCCCAACGCCACTTTGGAAAAATGCGGGCGAGCGCGCGCGCACCTGGTTGTGTGAGAGGGTGATGGGCGTGTCGAACACGGTCCAGAGGATGCTCTCGTAGCAGGGCGGAGTGGTGAGCGAGCCCTGGTACCTGAAGAAGTGGTTGAGGTTCTCCGGCAGCATGGAGCGCACGTTGAGACTGGACACGTCCATGGACTGACCTGTCACGGTCACACACACACACACACACACACACACACACACACACACACACACACACACACAAGTGACTTTGCATGGCATCATCCAAAATATCTCCCGCGACGTTCAGCCAAGAGAAATCCTCAGCGCCGTCCACTTTACCCGCGTTGGCGATGTTTGTTGGAACTTTCGGGGGGAAAATGGACCAATACGAAGAGAGAGAAAATACAAAACATGGCCGCTTGCCAGTTCGCTGACGGGCTGGTGTGTGGCCTCCATTGAAACACCCCTAACAGATGTGTGCGGTGCATTTAGAGGCGCGTATGTGGACTTGTACAAATGTAATCCATCCCTTTCATCCCTAACGACCAAACGAGCCGAGTGGTGGCGTGTTTACCTGCAGATACGCCAGCGATCAACTCGCCAACGTGTCAGTGTGTCCGCGCTAAATGTAGCTTGACGTGTGCGTCGCGCACACACTCGGTGATGTTGGGGGGGAAAAGGGAGGAGGTTGCCGACCCTTTAAAGACACCCAGTGTACCGCGCGACCACCGGGAGCGCTGTGCAGCTCGTTTACGTCTCAAATGTGTTTCGCCCTGTTGACCATCTTTGCATGAAGGTGCACATACATGCGCGCGGGTGGACACGGTACATCACGGCAGATAGCATCTACATGGAGCCCATGTAGGTGTTAAATGATGGAGAAAATTGCTTTGCTAATGTTTTATGACTTGGTGGTGGTGGTGGTGGTGGTGTGTGTGTGTGTGGTGGGGGGGGGGAGTGGCCAAAGTAACTCACCTGCGTACTTGATTCTTTCCAGGTTGTAGAGAAAGTCGCTGTAGTAAGTGTTTTCGAAATGACCGTCCTGGAAACCAAACACAGCTCTGTTCAAACTCAAAGCTTCATTTAACTTGGACCGTGAGCAAATCTATAGCTTCAAAGATTCGTCGCGCTCCGTCACTAACGAGGCGTTCGTGGGTTCCCGTCGTAGAAGAACTCGTTGACACCTACTCGACAGTTCCACATGGCGAGAAACATGAGGAGTGTTTAGTGTTTGTCTGAAATCTCGATTAAGAAATCTAGTTAAAGCAATCCTTTAGAAATTCTATCGCAAAAACAGGGTGGCGCAAACGTGGTGGTGCAACATGGTGTAGATAAAAAATGGTACATTCTCGGCGCAGGGGGTGTCAAACACGCGGCCCGCGGGTCGGATCTGGCCCCCGGGGACAGGGTTCAGTCTGACCGGCTGGATGGAAAACCTCTGTACTTAATAATGTTGGTGCCATTAAGAAGATTACCTTTCATTTACCTCATTCATTGACTTGTTCCGGTTCCGCCCATTTTGCGGTCAGGTTGGAGCGTATGTGGGCCCTGAACTCAAAATGAGTTCCGTTCTGGGGTGATAATCACAGGAATGTGTGCATTCGACACACCGGACTCTCCGATGGATTTGCCATCACGGCACCGACCTGGTGCTGATACCACAGAGGATGCAGCGGTGATAGGACTGATTGTGTGATTGGATTTACAGAGACCCTCCCGGCCTCAGATCCATACAAAGCCCCACCGCCACACAAGTTACTCATCCCACCGCGGCAGCCGGCAGCTGATTTCTCAACAAAGCTTTGAACCAAACAGGATGAGCCAAACAAAGCGTCACACGTTTCCAAAGACCCTGAGTCGTTTTTCATCGCCGGCTTTGTTTCGTTGGGTTTTTTTTTTTTTTTTTTTTTTTTTTTTGTAACCGAAGGTCGAATGTAGGTGAAGAAGTGTTTCCATGTGGATGGAAACCAAACAGACGGTCAGACACAGACGGGGGCTTTTACAGGAAATTGGCGACACTCACATCGTAGAAGAAGGCCAGCACCGCAAGTCCGTCTGGTTTGTCTCTGGCCTCGGTGAAGCTCCTGTACTTGTCGGAGTTGTAATGGACCATGTGGAGCTGGAGGGAGAGCGGACAATGGAAACACGTTGGAATGAGTTGTTGCGCGAATGTTAAACCTCCCCGCCAGCAGACAACGACTGGTCAACTTTGGATCAAACACGATCCAAAATCTGAACCCAGCCGTTTTGGCCAAGTGTTTGTTTTTCTCGATCGCACCTCCTGTTATGACTGAGTGAGTGATCGAAGGTTTCGTAACAACCTGTTGGCATTTAAAAAAGGGATTTCAAAATAAAGGCGTTGCATATTGCAGCTGCGTGAAAGTACGTGATCGGTTGTCGTGAGTCACCGGCGTGAACTTTGGGAACACGGCGACACGGTGATCATTTCTGTTGTCATGTGGTTTTCTCGCTTGGTCGTGAATCATCGGCTGATGTAGCTGCTGGATGCTGACGTAAGAGCCACTTTCATTTGTCTCCACACAAACTCAAAGTCATTGTAGTTCAGGCGCCACACGCGCCCCAGTTTGATCTGAAGTGGGCCGGACCGGCAGGATCATATACCATAATAACCCGTAAACGTGAGAAGAACTTTCTGAAAATGTCCACTTTAAATGAAACTATCTTTTTTTTACAAAACAGTTGGTATTCTACTATTTTTACTTCTACGGAACATTTCCTGACTAACTTTGACACTTTGTAAAGTCATCTCGGGGGGCCGGATCCGATCGGACCCCCTGGCGGACCGGTCCTGGCCCTGCGGGCCGTATACGTTCGACGCCACCCACCTCTGCCATGTAACGGATGCCGTCGATGGTGTGTTCGGCGCCGCTGGCCTCCAGGTCCCAGCCGCCCCAGT
This sequence comes from Chascanopsetta lugubris, assembly GCA_016785325.1. Taxonomy (NCBI): domain Eukaryota; kingdom Metazoa; phylum Chordata; class Actinopteri; order Pleuronectiformes; family Bothidae; genus Chascanopsetta; species Chascanopsetta lugubris. Next base: position 53,313 of record JAFBJT010012380.1, on the reverse strand, counting down.
GCAGGTGCATCTGGACGGCTGTGTACTTTCCTGGCAGGCCCTTGGTGATCATCATGGTGGGAGGCAGGTCGATTTGAACTAACGGAAAGAAACATTTGAACGGTCATTGAAATGTTTGATTGAGGAAAAAACCCTCAAAGAGCGCACCTCGGAAATAACCAACCTTAGATAGCACACTCGACATGATGTCATCTCCGGGGGGCTGATATCAGTTTAGATTCACTCTCCGTAAGGTCAAAGGTCAGATGATTTCGACCCCGGCAGAGAAGACTCTTGTTTGTCTTAGTGTTTTAGTGTTGCAGCATACTACAGCAAATAGAAATACTTCCATTTTTCCTCCTCTTCCTTCTATTCGGGCCAGATAGTCTGTGACAGGGGAGTCAAACATGCGGCCTGTGGGCCGAAAACAGCCCACCAGAGGTTTCTATCTTGGCCCCCGCGAGGTGACGTCAACAGATAAGACGAGCCGGGACCGGTGCTCCCACTCAAGCGATGCTTGTGATAGCTTTGCGCTGCGCCTGTTGATTCAGTGGGTGTATGTGTGGGTGTGTGTGTGTGTGTGTGTGTGTGTGTGTGTGTGTCTCACCCGTGTGTCCGTTGTTGGACATGTGAAATTTCCCTTTCTGAGCCTCGTAGCCCTTCAGCTCCAGCTGCAACATGTCGGGGTTGTGTCTGACGTTGCGCCGCTGGATGTCGATGGGCGACTGCTTCTTTCCTCCACATGCCGGATACTTGGTGGGCCAGTGCATCTGGTCCAGACCCCCCTCTGCGCAAGAGGCCATACGCGGTCATCAGCACGTGTTTTTTTTTTTTCCATTTTGAACTTTGACACTATCATGAGCACACGGTGGAAAAAATAACATCCACTCATTGGAGAAGAGTGACACCTCTCGTGTCCTATGGCGGCGTTCGCTCGGTCTGCTGCTGCGTCGCCGCGCGTGTTGTGGCGAAGTACAATCACGTTGCCGGTTGAACTGGATGCGCGGGACGCGCTGAGCAGCAGCCGATGCGTGTTTTCCTGCAGCCGCCTGGTTGTTACTGGGGCTCCACGCGGGTTCATTGTGACCGTAGTCTGACTGTGTTTAAGCAGGCATTTGGCACGGGCTCCGCACCTCACCCTCAGGACCCCGGGGCCAAATGTCTGCCTTAAATGTCAACTAATAATAATCGCAATCAGGTCTAAAAATAAACCCCGAGGCACTCGGAAGATATTTGCAGCGTCATTGTCCTTGGCTTTGTTTTGTGCCAGAGGAAAAAAAGAAAAGAAAAAAGTTGCCACGCGACTTTATCACCCGTAAGTTCAACCGCCCTCGGTGTTTCCTCATGCACGGCGAAGCACGTGTGTGGGAAATGAGAAAGAAGACGCACAGCCTACCTGTGTATGTCCAATGGATTCCATCGTGAGGAATCCCAGCGCTGACGACGCTCAGCAGAGCCGTGGAGATGAGGGCAGAGAGAAACTCCATCTGTGTGTCTCGCTTCTCACTTCTCTCTCTCTCTCTCTCACTCACTCTCTCTCTTCTGTGTCTCAGGACACTGACACCTCTCTCTGCCTCTCTCTCTGGATTTTAAACTGCCTGCACTGAGGGGAGGTGTTGCAATCTGAAAACGCCCAGAGCCTCTTCCCAGCAGCCCCAAAGTGACAGGAGGGAACGAGGAGCCTTTCTCCGAGCCTCTCACTCGACAAGTGGTATTGCTCAAGGGAAAGGGATTCCGCTCGGCAGGTATTGGTGTCGGGGACATGAGCCGAAATACCTCATTGATTTCTTTGTGCGCGAGGGGACAAGAGTTGCTGTGTCATCTGTGGCTTTGGAAAATGTCCAAGGCTGATGCTATATGTGTCCCTGCAGGTATTGCTCCTCTTGTGGGGACTTTCATGCGTTCACACTGCAGATGAAGTGAGTGTTAATGTTAAAGGATGACATTTGAGGTCTTATTTAAAGGGCAGCTTCAGGTTTGACTCAAGTGAATGTTGGGTTAGGGTTAGTTATGGGATAAGGTCCAGATTGCTGTCAGGTTTGGGTAAGGTTAGGGTGTGCGGGGGGGGGCGGGGGGGGGGGTTAGTGTTCAGGATAATACCAGGTGAGGTTTGAGTTAGATTCCGTTCTGGTTAGGGTTTGTTACGACCCAAAAAGCAGTAGGAATAGGAATAGGCAAGAATAGGAATAGGTTTTCACGAGCTCTACAGGGCTGTTCAAGCAGCAAAACAGGAACAGGCAATAATCGATGTCAGGAGTCAGATCACGGGTCAGGTCACCGAGCGCGGGAGACAAAGGCCGGTCAGGAACAGACCGGATCAGAACCGGGTTCACAAAATCGATGAATGCGGGAGAGTTTGCGCAAGGACGTAACAACCTGGAGAGGGAGGCTTCTCCGTAACCATAAGTGACCTTTCAAGGACCAGGGAACAAAACCTGATCATAACCAAGTATTCAATTGACTTTAATGGTGTTTTTGGTTATTGGTAAGATATGCATGTGGTTTGGACATGGTTATAGGGTTAAATATAATTATTAGAATAAGGTTTAGGCTGTCCATCAATGGAAGACGATGATCAAAAGTCCAAAAAAGCCCAAATATTTGTATATGTGTGTGTTTGTATTACTTTTTGCGTCAGCTTATCTTTATTCCCTTTCTGTTTTATTCCGGTTAAAGCAGCTGCATAGGTCCGCGCGCAATAGTTGCTCAGACGTATCTGTGGGAAATTCAACAGCACTTATCAGCTGTCACAGGAAACACTGTCACAATACAGTGAGTCATGGTGAAAACATGGGGACGACTGTTGATGTAAGAAAAAAACAAATCCATGAGTCAAAGGCCCGGGAGAGGAGATCAACAAAGCCTGGAATATCGTGGCGTGCATCACCTCTTCCCGCTCACCAGTCGTAACATGTCTAATATCTCGCCAGCGCCATTAGGCCCGGGGGTGTGTGAGTGTGTGGGAGCTTTGGTTCGCCTGCCAGGTGCGCACGTCTTCACGTGGACGTGAACATGGGGCGGAAGGGAAGCATTGAACCTGTGTTCGATCAGAGGCGTCCAACCTACGAGCTACGATACGAAAGACGGGCCTGACGGAGAGTCCGGTCTGGCCCACGAAATGACTTTTCCGCACAAAAACGATGGGGAACGTTTGGAAGTTGTTTTTGTTTGTAGTTTCTTATGCTACGATGTCACTGGTCCGGCCCACGCGAGATGAAATGTGAAGCATTTAGTCCATGAGTGAACGTCCATAATGCTTCCCAAAATGTTGGATTACTCCCTTTTTCGTAATGTGGGGTTGATATGTGGAACTGAAATCAAGGTGAGTACGAGCTCACTTCTCTCTGTAGCTTCATTGTTTGGCAGGTTTTCCTGTCAAATCACTGACACGGTCGGGACCAGCAGACCTCACACGGCCCGAAACCAGGTGCAAATGAGGTCCTGGTTCAGGTCCGTGCTGCGATGTTATGAGGTTAAGACCAAAGTTAGACATGAAGTGGTAGAGGTTTTGGTTTTGGCCCAGAGTGGATCTCTGTGCAAGCTTTGTGTGTGTGTGTGTGTGTGTGTGTGTGTGTGTGTGTGTGTGTGTGTGTGTGTGTGTGTGTGTGTGTGTGTGTGTGTGTGTGTGTGTGTGTGATTAAATTACTAGGTGATCAAAGGGCTGGCCTTGATTTAAGAGTCTCATTGTATTGTCCTCTCTGGTCTGGAGCTGACGACCTCTGTGTGACCTGCGTCTGATTGAAACCGGTTCACTTGTGTTCTTCCTGGAGGCTGTGTCAAACACACGCACGTACAGACAAAGGAGCTCCACTCAGCCTGTGAGGACCACAGGTTCGATCCCCCCCCCCCCCCCCCCCCCCCCCCCCCCCCCCGATGTTTAACTATGTCGAAGAGCAGCGGCTTGGAGTGATGCGACGCCGGTTTTCCTCCTGCAGTAAATCACAGGTTTCTCTTTTGCCTCGAGGACAATCATAGTTGTTATGATCTTTGGAACTTCAGTGATGTGACCGTACGAGCCGAGAGCCAAGCTATTTTGAAGGGCCTCATATGGCGAGTTTGACATATGTGATTCAGTCTTTGGGGCGAAAAAAACAGATGGAATCGGCCGACGTGAGGGTTGATAAATAAGATGTACAGATGTATGTGGGTCACCATAGCTGGAATACATGATAAGGATTGTCCAATTTTCAGAGTGTCATTAGGAAAAAAGCCCGGGAACCTGCTGGTTAATGAGCTGCTTTTAACGATGTGAGCTGGGAGTTCAGTAAACAGGCTCAACTCGAACCACATGACTGTCGGCACCACGACTTCTCCTCTGGAGGCCTCTGTGCAGGAGCTTCCAGGAGCCACGACAGTAATTAAAGTAAGTGTCTGGTTGCCGTGGTCACCAGGTGCTGTCGGTACAAGGACTGGAGCGTTCGTGTGTCAGCCCCAGCTGTCAATCATCTTGTTTTTACGGCCTCAGACTCTAGGTCAGAGGAAATGATAGTGTAAATAAGATACACCTGTGTGATAAGAAAACTATTGTTGATGTAGTGAGGAGGTCACATTTCTAATCTGCTCCTGAATGAGACATATCAACATCCATCTTGGCCGGTTCTCCACGGAGTTTCAGGAGAATCTGGTTTATAATTTGCATAATCCTGTTAATAAAAAGACAAACAGCAATGAAAACAGACTACACACTCCTCGCTGGAGGTATTGACTTGATTCAGTAGTGGGATTAAACACTTCAGTGCACAGTAGTTTGCTTTTCTACACCTGCCCCACCGAGGTCCTGGATGGAGCAGGATGTAACATACACACACAGGCTTTCTTTAACAAATGTTTGTTTTCACCAAGGAAGTTCTGAAACATATTAATAATAATGATAATAATGATCATTATTCTTATCATTATTATTATTATTATTATTATTATTATTATTATTATATTCGCAACAATGACAACAACAATAATTATTATTATTATCATTATTGTTACTATTATTGTTATTATGATTATTATTATAATGATAATGATAACAACGATACTAAAAATAATAATGTATAGTTTTTTAAATAGCACTTTTCATGATACTCAGAGTACTTTACAGAGAAGTGGGGCCTCACCTCAAGCACCACCAATGTGTACCACCCACCTGGGTGATGCACGGCAGCCATTTTTTGCCAGAACACCCACCGCACAACAGTTGCAGGTGGAGAGGGAGGCAATGACTTGAGCCAATCAGAAGTGAGGGATGATTAGGTGGTCAGATGGAGAAAGTGTGTTTGGGAGTTTGGCAGCAGGAACTCCCTCTGGACAACAGCGCCACTTCCAGCAGTGGCCACACCAGGACTCTGGTCCAGAAGATCGCCCTCTCCTGGACCAGAAGAGGGCGATCTTCTGGTCCAGAGACCTGGGTGCTGGGTGCTACACACACTGGTAGCCACATTGGTGTGGGCATTACCTTGGGTGGGCATAACCACAATGGGCATTACCTTTCTGGTTATGACTGCGTGTCCCTCAAATGGCTTTCGTAGTTCAACTGAAGTATTAGTCATAAACATTAATGTGGTTTGGTGCCGACGTCTTCCCACTAGTCTGAGACAGAATGCATCAAATAAAGTGAGCCACGAGGGGAGGTCGTGTTTCACAGACTTATTCTGACCCAATGTTTTGTGTCAGCATGTGAAAACATATTGGGTTGTTACACCGAGAAAAAACACAGCACAAAGTAATTGTTGATTTTGAAATATTTAATCAACGTTTAAACAAAAGTCAACGGAGCCATTTGTACACCCACACCCTGCTCTCACATTTGCAGACATTCATACCTGGACGTGGCCCATGATGCCACGATCTGAGTGACCGAGCAAAGCCGCTGCAGCTAATTGGCCTGGTGTTTATTGCAGCTAATGGGATGTGAGATGTTAATGAGGACGTACTGCACGAGAAGGCTGGCTCTGGTCCAGAGAGCATTATGGATGTGGATCACCTCTTCTCTTTACGGACAAAATGTACCAGAGCCCAAAAGGAGCCAGTCAGTAAAAATGTTAAATGAGGCCCAAAACACATGTGGTCCAGATTTGGCACCTCAGGTAAAATACACCATTATTTAAAGGTGGGATTTTTTTTTTTTTTTTTTTTTTTTTACAGTGTATACATTTTGTGACAAGTGCTGCATGTTGAAGCTGAACATCTTGAACCGATGGATGTATTGATGGATCTTAACTGGCACTATGTTGATATCCTCTTCTCCTTCCACTGCTGTGCAGGAAACAGAGCAGGATAACTACCATCCTCCTCTGGTCCTGTTATTATAATGGGAAGAGATACAAGTTGGAGTGAAGACAAGCGGTGTGTGTATATATATATATATATATATATATATATATATATAGGGTCATGTGACCCGGATGAAGACTGTGGCACCCGAGTTGTGGATGAGTGGAGGTCATTATTAATGTAACAGCAGAGAAGAAAATATGTCTGACTGGCTGACAGCTCCGTGCCACAATAACCACCTGCTATCAAACATGTGGCTGCTGCCGCTGGTGCCAGTGCAGCTGCCTCTGACCGTGTCACGGAGGGATGTGAGGGAGAAGGATGGAGAGATCCTGTCACACAGGGACACAGACACTTGGTTTGCAGACCTTGGATGAACTCGTAGTTTATGGCCTTTTGATGAAAATGTGACGTCAGAGAGGAACACGTGTCCAAATGAAATATAAACGCAAGCCATAGACTGGGCCTGTGTTTGGAATGGGACGAGATTACGTGTCACTGGGGGCGTGCGGCCACCAGATGGCGCAGTACGCCGTGGTAACCGTGTCAAGGTCACTGCAGCAGACGTTCACCATCACACCGCAGCTCCAGCGGCACGGAGGCAGCTCTGTTCTGCGCAGCTGCAGGAAACTCGCGTGGTGCGGATCGATGGGGAGTCAGACACCGAGGGGGGAAAACCCACCGCCACTGTGAAACGTCCGAGTGGATCGCTGCTGCAGCAGCTGTCTCACTCTCTCTCATACAAAGCGGTGGAAATGGGTTTCTGTGTGGGCGCTGGTTAAAGGAGACCCATGTCAATGTTTGATATGAGTGATGTGAATATAAATGCTCATTTCTCCAAAACTACTGGAATGACTTTTTGGCAAACATGGTGAGAGATGACACGTGAGCCAAGAAAGGATTCATTAAATGAGTGAATGTCTTCAGCACTACATGTTTGGAGTTACATGTGATTCTGGGTCACACATGCTGGAGCAACATGGCCGTCTCTGTCAGAGGACCTGCCCCTGGTGTCAGTTTAAAGGACTACTACAATTTAGTAGTGATTATTTACTGCACTCATTCATTCAAACTTTTACACACGTGGCCTTTATGAAGTCCGTGTGAAGAAAAGCAAAACAATACATGTTAAAGTAACGTGGCAGAATACCTCTTTTTCTTGCCGTATTATTGAATGTAAAGATATCATTCTTGCGCAATGGGAATTTACAGTCGTAATGCTGCCTCATCATATAACAACAGATCTTGACAAGATCTTTTTCAGGGTCTGTGTCATTTTGCCTTTGGGTGAAATCACCCCCCTTTTTAAGAACAGAGACGAAATGTAATGTACTGATGTTCTATAAGAGTGCAGCCTCCTGCGCTGTGAAACCAGAATGTGCTGCTCTTGTACAGTTGGACCGTTGTACCACCGGGTTTTTACAGGGAGTAGAACTCAGTGTACTTTAAAAAAAAAAAAAAAAATGACAACTGAACTCCATCCATCAAATCTTCTCCCACATGCCCGGAGGAGCGAGACTGACATGTGATTCTGCTGCAGCACGCAGCTTCACCACTGGGTGGCACTAAATCCAACACAATGCACCATCATGGGTGGATGTCTTAATTTGATATACACACTAACTTTCAGTATATGGACTTTTATACATTTTCCCAATTCTGCACCATCACTGTAATGGTGCATTCAACGACATTGGTTCTCACTGTTACGTAACAACGTGCAGGTGCAGGGACACGCAGTACTTTCCCCACTGATGTTCGTGTCTCTGGAGTTAAGGGGGAAACTATTTCTATTTCTCCTCGTATCCATTCTTTTATCCGTTTTTTATTTCTTTATTTCATTTCACTGTTGCATTTTTTGAATTGAACTGTGTATTTCATGGCTCGAAACAAGAGAGCGGACGGAGAGCATCCATTGTTCCGTGCGTTGGGTTCGTGGTGGGGAAACGTGACCGGCGGCTGCCATGTGACCGCGCATCAGCCACCGCATTGGGCCTCTCTCTGCCTGCTGCTCCGCACGTACTCACTTCTGCGTCATGTCTGCATGACAATGCTGCGGTTGCTGCTCACGCACCCACTTTCCGTAAAACACCACATTACCCACAAGCCACCTCGGTTTTTTTTCCTCTCCACGAAACAATCGACTGACAAAAGTCTTCCTCCATGTTCTCTCACACGCCGACGTTCGACTGAGTGATGCCGGCGCCGCCTGAGACACAAAGTACCGCATCCTCTTTGCCCTCGCTCGCGGACGTGCCTGCCTCGCCGTACTGCCTGTCTGTCTGCCCCTCAGCCAATCGCGTCGCCGCGCCACGCCCCCTCTCTTCCCGCCCTCCTCGCGGCGCAACTTCCGGGTTTACGGCCACTTAATACAGACACCGGGACGTCACGACCGCCTTCTCTGTCTGTCCATACGAGAGACACACACCCACCGCCTGTCCCTGCACACAGTAAAGGCCTGGAGGTAAGAAAGTACCGCTTTGTTATTTATCTTATTCATGTTTTCATTCTCTGAAAACTGCTGCCGGACTCGTGGACTTTTCAAACGTGTATTCATTCCACGAGAGCTTTCTCCTTTTTTTCCTTTTCTTTTTTTGTCCTCTTCACATCACTGTCATGGACAAACGCTTTTGTGTGAGTGTGTACATGATGTCCTCATTCATCCGTCACAATGGCCTTTCATTGTCTCGTGCTATGTGCTAGCTCACACTTTAATGTGTTTAATGTGCCTGTGAGTGGATGGTCAGTGTGTGGTGTGTGTAGCCCCCCCCGTGTGTAGCCCCCCCCCCCCTCCCCTCCTGTCTATTTTTAAACGTCAGCTGGCGACATGTCTCTCCATGTAGAGCTGCAGTGTGTGTGTGTGTGTGTGTGTGTGTACAGTGTGTGTGTGTGTACAGTGTGTGTGTGGGAAATGGGGGCGTCAAGTTGCAGCCCCAACTTCCAGAAGCCATTTCCATCTCTTAAAGGGCCAACATGAGGCCCTACAGGAGGATGAGGATGATGATGATGATGGTGGTGGTGGTGATGGTGATGGTGATGTTGGTGGTTGTACTGGTGCATGATGGGATGTCACACTCTGTTCCTTACCGACCGCGTGCTGCCTCCTCAGACAGAGAGCGTTGTACCAGTTGCTTGCAGCAGACATGAGGAGGGGGTGTGTCAGACCAATGGAGGAAAACCACTGCATGAGGAGACATTACACAAGCAGCAGTCTTCCCCTTTACAGTCGGCCAATCCTAGTCACGCCTCCGACTAACTGACCTGCGGAGGATTCATGCATGAACATCGATGCATTTAATGGAAATAAAATAAAATGAAAAGAAATAAAAAATTACATTTCCATTATTTGATGGTTTTGTTCCCCATGCATCTCAAGTGGAATCTGCTCACAATGAGTCTGCCCCAGAACCTATCAGGTGTTGAGGCTGAATTATTTATTTATTAGTGGGTGCCATTTTGTGCTGCCGGGTTGCCTCCTTCCTGACAAGTGGTTGCAACAGTTTGACAGTGACAAAGCTCAGATCAGAGGGAAAATACTGCAGAAACTTGCAATGTGGGCGGGGCTGACTGATTTCATTTTCAATGAGTTACTCCATTCATATCTCAGTTCATTTTTTATATTCTGCATAAAATGGCCGAGAATAGAGAGAAAGGCCCCTGATAGTTTCAGTGATTCAATGAAGAGGGAACCGTTTTCATTATAGTTTGTTAGATTTAAGTGAGATTATTTCAACTTTCTATAGGTTGGAATAGAATTTAAAAAAGGGTGTGTGTGCATGTGTCACATTATCATGTATAATCCCCTGAATGTGTGAATTGTCTCAGTACCAAAGAATGAGCCCTTCCTATGGGATCAGGTCCTCTCTCTGTGGTGGCAGCCGTGTTGCACCACCTTGTTTCTACGGTGGCCCTGGATGGACAGACTAAATGCCTTTTTTAAGTTGTAATGATAGCTGAAGGTTACAATTGATCACTGTGTACTCTTGGAGAGGAAGGGTGGGGTGAGGAGTATTGATTCACCTGCAACATGCAACGTCACCAGTAGATGTCGCTAAACACTACACACTGTAATCTGTTCTACTCTCAATGAAATGATGCTCTCACATGAGTATCCTTACATATGTAAAAAAAAAGATAAATATTCATTATCATTCGTACAGGAACAAGACACAATGGTTTCAATAGAGGTTTGGCATGTGGCGCACAGTCAGCATTTATAGATATGAAATTCAAAAGACACAAAAAAGAATCAAAGATCAATCAATCTGTGCAGTTCTCAGCTAGGACCCTGCCTGATTAGAAAGTAAAACAGCCCACTCGGACGTTTTAGTGAGTTCTACCTTACCGACCGCAGCCGTTGGCCGGTTTCCACTTTTTAGGACGGGTGCTGTTTCCATCGGTTCCTCTGAAGCGCAGCCGTGCTGGATGTTCTCAAAGTTCAGTCATGCATAGTCACTGTGGGCTGAAGCGTGTGCTCCTCAGTCCCAGGGATTTAGGGCGAGTTAGATAAAACCAATGAAAATCAGTTAGCACTGCTGGCCAAGCGGCCCGGCTTTATGAAACCGCTCTGACCTGCACGGCTGGAATGCTGCAGAGATAACAAAGGTTTCGTGAGATTAGACCACGACTTAGTCCCGGGCCTCAGCGATACCAACACAATAGGAAAGCAAACGCAGACTCGGCTTCATCATATCTTTATTGAGAAGGTTATCAAAATGTCTTATTTCACGTTTTTTTTTTTTTTTT
>JAFBJT010012380.1:23210-42072 GCA_016785325.1 Chascanopsetta lugubris | reverse complement strand
AAGTTTTTTTTTTTTTGTTTGACCTCGTTTGGCAAGTATTTAGAAATGCCATGTTGTAATCCTTCACATGAAGTCAACTTTTTTTTTTACTGTATAAGCCCCGCCCCTTTATGATTTATACTTCTGCAATCCTGGCCAGCTCACGCCATCCGATACAAGAGGCGTGTACGGCCGAGACTCTTGTTCAATCAGAAGATCCACAAGTGCTAATCTCCTGCTGTGAATTACTCCTGCTTAGTCTTTGGTTTGTCACTGATCATTTTAATATATATATATATATATATGTATATATATATATATACTTGCAATATTGTCCCACTCGCTGTTGTGACTCAGCAAGCAGTGACGCAGCAAAGTGTCTGTCTCCTCCTGAGCCTGCGGGTCAGAACTGATGTCTGTCTCCTGTCGTTTCCTCCGCAGATCCAGAACCATGTCCATCCTCAAGATCCATGCTCGTGAGATTTTCGACTCCCGTGGGAACCCCACTGTGGAGGTCGATCTGTACACCAAGAAAGGTACCGTATGGCCGCCAGGCATGTTTTTACCTCACGATGCTCGAGGGTGGGACAGTTAGCTCGCGGCGCACGGAACATCTTAGTCACGGATGACACTTTACCTCTGTGCGCAATTTCTGCCAGCTGTAGACATTTGCCGTAAAACCTGCTGTTATACTCACAGTTTAATATCTATTTAAAGTCTCAGTGTGTGGGATTATACTTCATGTTTGATGGCAGCTTAATCACCTAAATGCATGAATTTAGACTCTTGAATACACTTGCCTTTTCATGAAAAACTGAAGGATACCATAGGTTCTCTTTACGTGGAAGGGTTAAGGTGAGATGAAGGGTATCCAGCCGCCACATGCAACTTCACCGCTAGATGCCACCAAATCTCACACACTGTACCTTTTATCATTAATCATCGAAACCCCTTTTTTGCCACCATCTTACCCCATCATGTTCATCACATTTCAGCGCATAGCCAGCGAAGACTAGACCCGTCATGCGTTAGGTGTGTCCTCTGTGTCTCCAGCTCCGTGCACAGACACGATGAGATCAGATGGTGAATGGGTGAAAATAGCTCCTGTAACATCACACTGTCCCTACAGCACTTTGCTACTGTACAGGTTCCTGTCTGGAAGCACATGGCACTCGCATGCTCTGCACTTCCAGCAAAGCCGTTTGTTTTTAGTTTTGGTTTTATTCCGAAATGAGATATGACACGAAGGTCGGATGAAACCTCAAGTTCGTTTTTCCCACATCTGACCGTAGATTACATAATGTTTTGAACAAATAGGACGAGCACTGTTCAGCACAGACCGAGGTTAGTTCATTCAATCGACTAATGGCCCGGCCCCGGGGCCGGTGATTGAACGGTCTGGTGAGCTGTTCCTGTTCCAGGAGCTAAAACAAAGGAACAGCTCGACCCAGTGAAATGTCCAGAGAATGTTAATGAAGAAGCTTGAATGGGCATTGACATGAAAGTAAACCGGGGGCAAGGCTCCAGGGCTGTGCGCTCTGCAGGCCTGGGTGGGTGTGAGGTGCGCTTGTTTACTGTAAATTTCACCTTTTACTCCTTTATTTCCTTGGACACGATGCCCTTTTAAGTCCTGCAGCCATGTTTTGCCATCATCATCATCCTCCTCCTCCTCAGCAGCAGCAGCAACAGCAGCAGCAGCAGCACAGCAGACGGGAGTGAGCACGATGCAGCCGTGAGCTCATCCGTCACAGTCACTGTAATATCCTCTGCTGTGTTATGTAACCAGCTTGCCCCTCGGTCACAGGGTCTCTAGAAAACCGACTTGTCGTTGGAATGATGTAATTTCAGTGGCTTTGATGAACCAGAGAGGCTTTTATACTCACTCTATACTCACTCACCTCTACGTGGTGCAAAATGCTCCTTTATGTATCGAACTGTTTATATTACACATGTACGTGTTAAAAAAAATTGTGAATTGAATGCTGGTTTGTGTGAGTAGGACACATTTTTCCCAGCATTCCTCATTCTGCACCCCCCTTTATGAAGATGATTTTTCTTTATCCTGAGCTCACAGTTGAAACCACACCTCTGTCCTCTTGTCCTAAATCCCCTCTGTCGCTCCACCGAGCAGAGCCAATGGACAACCCCCCCCCCTCCCGTTCCCCTTCACTTGGTTGAATCCAAAATGCCATTCCCTTTTATTATGTGTGGGTGTGGCCACTTTGGCATCCTTCCATACATGCACTGCACATGCTCGGCTGGCAGCCCCGTCTATCCCATGTTACGTCACAGACTACTGCAGTGCAGCCGGTTCAACTTCTGCAGCACATGCAGTGCCTCTCCTCCCGGATAGAGAAACAATAGGCGACACTATAGCAAGCTAGGGGGCGCCATTGGCTGAGTGACTTGTTGACGCCCTTTGAATATGAAGAAGCACATCCTGTGCTTATGTCCTCGTGGACATTTTTTGGATTATTTGCAGGATCTGTTTTAAGAAGATGAATTCTATAAAGACATCGCGGAGGTCACAGTTTAGCAGGATGCGATAAGGTTTTGGTGCTTTAACCTCTTTCCTGTGTTGTGACGCAGCACTTTAGGAGACGACAATTGCAAAATGTCCTCTTTGTCTCCCAGGTCTTTTCAGAGCCGCAGTGCCCAGTGGAGCCTCCACAGGCATCTACGAGGCTCTGGAGCTCCGTGACAATGACAAAACCCGCTACATGGGCAAAGGTACGTTACCGTCCCCCCCACCTCTTCATTCTCCCTCTTTTTACTTTCCCTGAAACTCTCTGACGTCCGTCCTCATCTCTTACGTCCTCATTTCCTCTTCCTACCGTCAGGAGTCAAAAGAGCAGTTAAATATATAAACGAATTCTTGGCCCCTGCATTGTGTAACCAGGTAAATACAGTGTGGAGTAACAGGATTATGCTTTTAACGTATCAGCAGCATGAAGAATGGAGTTTGTCCCTGGAAACTAACCCCTGGCAGACAGTTAACAGATGTTCACAGATTAATTTCTTTCTTTAAAATTTTTTTTTTTAAATGACATCCCCCGAGATGCTCTGTGTTCATCTGTGTGGTCTGCGGCTGCATGGTCTCCTTCGGTCTGCGTCAGTCACGGTCTGCTTGTCCCTTGCAGGTGTCTCAAAAGCCGTTGATCATATCAATAAATCTATTGCACCTGCACTGGTTAGCAAGGTGAGCCCATTTATTCTTTGATGACTGTTATGTGTTTTGATCTCAGTTGTAACTATATGGACAAAAAAAACCCAAAAAAACCCTCATGAGTAACACTGGCCGCACCGGCACTCACAGTCTCTCAGTGACTAACTCGACATATGAGGAACAAGTGGTGAGACACTGCACAGAACTGACGAGTGCATTTCATTTTGAGTACCTTCAGTAATAACTCTGACATGCTGTGATCTGATCATTCTAACAATCTTTGATTGTGCGCCGCTCCACTAATGAATGAATGAAATCTGAGCGTAATTCATGTGTTTCTCATATCTGCATGGACGACATTGTAACTAGTGGATTTGTTTGTGATGCAGAACCTGAGTGTTGTGGAGCAGGAGAAGATCGACAAGCTGATGTTGGACATGGACGGCACCGAAAACAAGTGTAAGATGCCTCTTTATTTTATAGTTTAAAGCGTCTGTCAACTGAATACACACATTAGAATACGAAACAATAATCAATTGTCCGACATATGATCATCTATAGTTTGTTTATTCACTCACAATTAGCACAACTGTGAAACTATGAAATATGCGTGCAAAACTCTAAATCGTATCTCAGTCTCAAAAGAAAAAGAACCATTGCAGAATCAACCAAAAACATAAATTCCTTTCATCATGAAAGGAAACACTGTAATGTTCAGTGGATTTTCTGCAAACAGACCCACAATGCACTGCTTTACACCTTCATTCATAGATGAAGTGGGATTTTGAAAACATTGCTACAATGCTGACATCTAGTGGTCAGATGATGGAACAGTTTTATGATAATGTTGAACAATAATGAACATCAATTGGCTTTCAAACATTGTTTATTCAACATAAAATTGATGACAATGTGATCATTTCAACACCGAGTTCCTAACTTTTGCCATTTTTGCCTCCAATCGTTGTGTTTCTACAACTAATGACAGAAGTAACAGAGCACATTATTTGATTCAATGTATTCTGGGTATAACGACACACACTAATAAAATGTGTGTGTCTGTCCACATGCAGCAAAGTTTGGTGCCAATGCCATCCTGGGCGTCTCCCTGGCCGTGTGCAAGGCTGGTGCTGCAGAGAAGGGCGTGCCCCTCTACCGCCACATCGCTGACCTGGCTGGCAACCCCCAAGTCATCCTCCCCGTCCCTGTGAGCAAGACGGCGAAATGACCACAGGCCACTCAACATTCCATCCACACAACCATTTTATTCAGCTGTGGTTTCTGTATTTTTTTTTTTTTCCCCTGCGCCCCCTCAGGCTTTCAACGTCATCAACGGCGGCTCCCACGCTGGCAACAAGCTGGCCATGCAGGAGTTCATGATCCTGCCCGTGGGCGCCAGCACCTTCAAGGAGGCCATGCGTATCGGAGCCGAGGTCTACCACAACCTGAAGAACGTCATCAAGGAGAAGTACGGCAAGGACGCCACCAACGTGGGAGACGAGGGCGGCTTCGCCCCCAACATCCTGGAAAACAAGGAGGGTGAGAGAGAAGCACTCTGCTCCCGCTACACTCACAGCAGCTGCACGAATGACTTATCGAGTCACATATCAGTGATCGTTTAAGGGTTTTGTGCTCCGACCAGTCCAGGGTGCGTGCCTTGAAAGAGGAGCATTCCCCCCGGGAAGTGTTTTCCTTATCATGTCGCTCTTGGCCTGACCACATGGTTTCTAAATAAGGCCTCAGCTCAGAGCATTGACAGTGACTCCAGTGTCGGGCCAAAGATGATGATATGGCAGATGCCCCCAGTGGAGCCCTCAGAGTCATCAGTGGTGACTCATTTGTGGAATAGTTTAGTTTGATTGATCT
The DNA here is from genome assembly GCA_016785325.1 of Chascanopsetta lugubris. Classification (NCBI taxonomy): domain Eukaryota; kingdom Metazoa; phylum Chordata; class Actinopteri; order Pleuronectiformes; family Bothidae; genus Chascanopsetta; species Chascanopsetta lugubris. Next base: position 37,061 of record JAFBJT010012380.1, on the reverse strand, counting down.
GTGGTTATCATCGTTATACATATGCTGTAAGGTGTTATTCTCGTTGCAGCCCTGGAGCTGCTGAAGAACGCCATCGCTAAGGCCGGCTACACCGACAAGATCGTCATCGGCATGGACGTGGCTGCCTCCGAGTTCTACAAGGGCGGAAAGTACGACCTGGACTTCAAGTCCCCCGACGACCCCAGCCGCTACATTTCCTCTGACAAGCTGGCCGACCTCTACAGGGGCTTTGTCAGCGATTACCCCGGTGGGTTCTCATCAAATAGTCCCCGATTTATCTCCCAAAGGACGGACACATTCTGCAGACGTCTGTGCGCTAAGCTAAGCAGGAGAGGGGGCGAATCATGAATGAGCCGCGCTATAACCTCTCAAGCTATTTTGAGCAAAGCGGCTCAAAAAAGGCAGAGTACACGCTGACACGGTGAGCAGGTGACAGAACACACAGGAGCTGGTGTCTGCTGCCCCCAAGTGGCCAGAAAGATCAGCGCGACTCCCTGCGTAGACCGTACTCGGCAGGTCTCGGGAGTGCAGAGGTGTTCGGTTTGCAAATTGTCGTGACGTCTTCTCTTTCTTCTTCTCTCCTCTTTTCCAACAGTGGTGTCCATCGAGGACCCCTTCGACCAGGATGACTGGGAGGCCTGGTCCAAATTCACCGCCAGCACCAACATCCAGGTGGTGGGCGACGACCTCACCGTCACCAACCCTAAGCGCATCGCCAAGGGCGTGGCGGACAAGGCCTGCAACTGCCTGCTGCTCAAAGTCAACCAGATCGGCTCCGTCACAGAGTCCCTGCAGGCGTGAGTGTGCACAGCAAGAGCCGCGCGCTCCTCCCGCGTTGCCAAAATCTCAAGAGCGAGGGTCAGCTGACTCAGCATGGGGTTTTTAAACGTGTGTGTGTGTGTGTTTTTCCTTTCAGCTGCAAGATGGCCCAGAGCAACGGCTGGGGTGTGATGGTCAGCCACCGCTCTGGAGAGACAGAGGACACCTTCATTGCTGACCTGGTGGTTGGTCTCTGCACTGGACAGGTAAAATCCTCCCCCAATACTGTTATTAGAGGTCATCAAGGGGTCAAGGAGTCACCAGCCCGGTCAATTACAGGGACCTGGTGTTTAGTATTTTACTGATTTACTGTGTGTTGGTATTTAATTTAAAATTTTGATGAAACGTTTGGTGAAGGCATTTAAAGAAAGTTTTGCATTGGTGGGTTTAGTTTTCTAAATTTGAATCAGACATTTGCATTGTGACAATATATAAGTATTGGTTAGGCATATGTAACAGTTGTGATCTTAAAGGTGCAGTGTGTAAGATTTTGGTCAATGAATTTTTATGAATATGTAATCACCTGAATGTATCACTTGATTTTTATATGCCTATAAAATGAGCCCTTTAATGTCTATTTACATTAGGTGAGGGTCCTCCCCCCCGGTGGCCGGCATGTTTTTACAGTAGCCCAGAGTGGACATACTAAACATCTTTATGAGTTTTAATGACAACTAAAGTCTACCATAGGGTTCTCCTGCATGCTAGGAAGGGAACATGCAACATCACCAATAGATATCAGCAAATCTTTCACCTTTAATTTTCTCAGATCATTGAAGTCTGCGTCAGCAACCTGTATCTGTTGACCCTCACATTTTCCATGGAAGAGTTGGTTTCAAATATATGAATTTGTCCTCTCCAGATCAAGACGGGTGCACCTTGCCGATCTGAGCGTTTGGCCAAGTACAACCAGCTGCTCAGGTGAGCGTGAACCATGTGCTTCAGTTCCGCATCACAGACTTTAACCAGCCGGAGATCCTCCCGCTCTAACACACTTTTCTCACCCCCGTCACTCAGGATTGAGGAGGAGCTCGGCGACAAGGCCCGCTTCGCCGGCCAGAACTTCAGGCACCCCATCTGAAGCGAAGTCTTCCTCACCAAGGCCTCTGTGTTTCCATCAGTCATAACTAACGCCCACACGTATATACGCCACGCTAGGTCGCCTGCCCCGTCTGGAGAAGAAGGTTGAGAGAACATCGCTGAAAAGCGCTCGGTCCAAGTCTGTGGTCTGTGGTGAGGAGGGGAGAGGAGAGGCTACAAGTACACCCCCTATAGTCCGACTGCAGTCAGGCTCGTTCTTCGATCTTTGCTTCAGCCCCTGGATTAGTTTCGGTCCCTATGTTTGTGTCTGTGTAGCCGCGTGAGAGATGGTTTTGTTTAGCTTCTCGTGAGTCGTCGTGATTTTTCTGGTCCTTTACATGAGCAACTGTAAGTGTAGTTTGGCTCTGCAGTGAGACACTGTACGTACAATGAGCCGCATCTGACAAGGTGTCGTGCTGCTGTAAGCGCTGACAGTAACATGTATTAAACAAAAATAGTTTCAAACGTTTGATTGTGTTCATTGTCCTCCCCCCCCCCCCCCCCCCCCCCGTGTGTTGCTTTGAAGGTTCCAGTCTCTTAAGATCTATTTGCTCGATTGTAAGATGTTCAGATTGTTGTTTCCATCAACCCACAAAGAGCTCTTTATAAATAGCAGGGGCATGACCTCTTTTATTGAGGCCGTCATGTTGCACGACCATATGACCGTCGGTGATCACTGAAGGATACAACAGGAAGGAGTATTCAATCACTACCATGGTCGCAACATGTGTTTCACCTCTAGATGGCACTAAGTCCTACCTTTTTAAATGACGCACTACGTTTAAGTGGCATCTGTTTCTTTTGTACATGTAGTCTAAAAACTTCTGTCTATTCTGAACCACTGTTAAACAACAGGACCTGCTCCTAAAGTATTTTTTTTTTAAAAAGGCTTATTCTATAGTAATGAAAACAGGTCAAACATTTAGGTGATTTTACTTGTATACAAAACGCGAAATAATGTGTTTCCATTTCTGAGCCCGGAAATGAAAATACTATCAATTCAAAATCTTAACATAATGAACCTTGAAAGGATTTTAATTCACCAGCGACGAGATCCGTGTAATGAAACAAAGAAAACATAGAACCTGAACAAAGGTTTGTCATTGTAGCTCCTGAGAGATTACCAAACAAGTGACATTATTTACAAATGACTCTCTCTCTCAGCTGTGATGTGGTTGCAGTGTGGTGTCGGTAGTAAAAGCATCCTGCTCATTAACTGCTGTGATGTAATCCGAGCGACTCTTAAGAGGCAGAAACACGACTCCCGCGCTCAGGGAGGCCAATTCTGTCCCCCGGGGTAAAAGAATCCAGAAGTTCTATGTGAGCCCTCGGTTCGTGAGCTCGGTGTTGCCAAGATAAATGAACCTATTCGCCGGTGGTTTTGTATCACAGGGGGAATTGCCAGCTGGGACTGTGCCACGGCAATTCACTCTGTGTGAGCCCTGTCTCAACCTGCCTCCATTGTTTCGACCCTCACCAAGGAGATGTATTACAAATCACCCACACAAAGACACTACCCCATTACACATTACACAGAACCTGGGGAGTCCTCTGTCAGCGGCTGCAGATTTCATTTAGCAGCAAATGGGTGAGGCTCAATCTTTTTCTTTTTTTTTTTTTTTTACACTTAAATGATTTGAAATGGTTTTCACATAAAGTTAAACCTCTCACACACTAAATCTAGCTGACTTGTAAATTGATAGTGGGGATTATGATACATGTCTTTCTCCCAAGACTGCAATGCTGTTCTTTTTTTTCTTTGTGACCTGCGCCATCTAGTGGTGAAGTATGCACAGTGAGCTCCTGAGCAAGCTTGTAAAGAACACATTGTGCAAAAAAAAAACAAAAAAAAGGCAACGTTTGGAGTCCTTCTCTGAATGTGATGAGCTGACAGAATAATTCACTAATCAATTCAAATCAGATCATTTGATCTCTGTGGGCCCCAAACAGCCAGAGGCCCAAGGTCCCAGCCACCTTTGGACTTCAACTGCATGTCAATAATCATTCATTATATATTCTGCATTAACTTATACATGTTTACATGCTGTGAAGGTTTTATGTTCTAGCTACCTGAAATACAAATGTATTATACTATATTACATTATTTTATCCTTTGTCATATTATATGACATTTTGTTATACTATGTCACCCTACGTTCTATTCTGTTCTATTACATTATATTCTACCAGTGAGAATTGATATCTATATCTATATCTATATCTATATCTATATCTATATATATATCTATATATATACTGTATATATGTGTGTGCATGTATATTTATTGAAATAGTATTGTCTTTCATTACAATGGATCATTTGCTTTGCTGCAGCCTTCCTTATGGGAAACAGTCGTTCATGTTTTCTGTATCACAGGTGTTTAAAGGGGAACACACACACACACACATACACACACACACACAGGTCTTTTTGTGATGGTGGAAGTTCCCAGCTTTGACCAGTGGGTGACGATATTTTACCGGTTGAACTTTGAGAACCCCCCAACTGTTCTCGCCCCAAGACGAAGAAGGATGCTGTCATGCTGAGTGCCTCTCACATACACACACACACACACACACACACACTTACACACGTACACACACACACACATATACACACACATACACACAGAGTAGTCAGAGCATCCCGGCAGCGATTACTCCCTCTTTATTCTCAAGTCCATCATTTATGACAGCATTGTATCCACCGTGCTGCTGCTGCTGCTGCTACTGCTGCTGCTGCTGCTGCTGCTGCTGGGCTCCGGTGTGGAGAGCAGATATATACAGGTGGCACTGCAGCTGCTCTGCTACTGTGTAGTGGCGACACTTGGCTAACTAACGTCGGCTAATTGCTGCTGCCGCCGCCGCCGCTGCTGCTGCTGCTGCTGCTGCCGCCGCCGCCGCCGCTGTTTGCTGCTATTGTTTGTTGTTGCAGTCTCTCCTCAAACAAATCACAGATGTTGTAGATCAAGCTCTCAAAGGTAAGTGCTGTCAGCTCGAACCAGACGCATTCTTTTGACTTCAACGTTTCACCACCAACAAAACGAGAGGGAAATGAGGAGGGGGGTGGGGGGTGGGGGGGAGAAATAACATGAAAAGGGGCAGACTTTTGTTAACGCACACGGCTGGTTGCAAACGTGCACTCTTCCTCGCTAGCCACTGGGCTAATTTGCGATTAGCATCGGCTAGCTCGTTAGCTGATAGACTTGTTTGCCCCCGTCGCTGTTGCTGGTTACCATGACCTGACGTTAGCGGCTAGCTCCAGTGACTAGCATTGATTTTTTTTGGGGAATGCCAGCTAGTGGGAGCGGTGTAATGTCTGGGCGCAGACAGACCGTGGCACACCGGCCAACGCGGGGCACGAGCGACACACACAGCGTGAAGTTTGTTTTATGACATCGACGTGTGCTTTTAACGTGTATGTGTCCTCGCAGCACCTCGCGCCAGGCGTTTTCCATTTTGAATGAGCCCGGTGCAGTGTCTGTTCCAGGGAGTAGTCGAGCCCATTCAGCTATTGTCATTAGCTCATGGAGACGTTAGCTGTCGAGGCTAACTTGCTGTCTTTGTGTGTTACACTTGTGCTTGCACACGTTGTGTACCGGCGTCACGGGTTGTGCGGTTGTTTACCGGTGAGCTGTGTGCCCGCCATCGGCGGTGATTAATGACAGGTGTGGGAATTGCTGAAAATCCTCAGAGAAACAATTGTCAACAAAGCTGAGTTCACACCAAACACACTCCACCTGGCAGTAGTTGAAAACATCAGATATGGCAGCGTGGTGACTATGTCACAAAGTAAGAATGTGTTTTATAGTCTTTGCTGTTATTAGTTAAGTGGGATATTAAGTTGAGTGTGAGTCATAAGTTTGGAAATACTGTAGTAAACACAAGGGTCACAGACTTTCTCTGGCTACATTAAACACGCATCACCTGCTGGTTTTTGAATGGAAGGAGCACTTAAAGCTCTGAATGTCCTTTTTGTAACTCGTGCTACATGGAATGTATTCGTATGGGGCTTTTCTAATAATAACTTTACAGTGCAGTTTTGGCCATTCACCCAGTCACGCGTACATTTATGGAGTCCATTTATGTGCTGCACTTTCTATTTGAGCACAATGGACAATTGGGTGCTCAGTATCTTGTCCCTGAACCCCCTGAGCCACAGCCGCCCAGTGTATCTAATATATCTGACTTCAAAAGGCAGAGCTGGTGATTCATTTCACTGAGTGCTCATGACTCACCCCTGACTTGCTCACTTTCTTGTGCCTTACCCACTACACAGCCTCATACAACGGTGGATGTCAGGATAAGTAACCGTCGAGCGCTCGCCAAACAAATGAGCGCGAGACATTTGCGGCACATCATATATTTTATACAGTGGATTGAGCCGCTGTGTCGTGACGGCGCCAGTTCAAACGTGGAAATCCGGACTTGAAACGTTCAACGCGAAGAGGAGCAGAGACACAGCGGCACACTTTTGTCCCGAAGTTTTCTTTTTGCTCAAAATAAAAAGCAGATGCAGATTAAAGGCCAAACATTGGTCCCAATCACACTGTCTTCATTAACGTCACCGCCCTCTAATTATGGTGTAACTGCAGCGGAGGTCACATATCTGATAGTCAGTGGTCATATGCACATCTGTCGTGTCTTCCCCTCTCCAGGGTTTAGTAACAGACTCAAACACACACACACTCGCATATATCATATATATATATATATATATATATATATATATATATATCTATGTGTGTATAATATATATTGTGTATATGATATATATCAGTTTCTTCAGCATTGTTTTGTACTTCTCTTGTACGTCTGTTAAACCACTATCTATTGAAATTGATTTTGCCTGATTTCCTCTCTCACTCTCGACTCTTCAAGCAGTGTGATGAAACCTTTCAGCTCCGTACGTCTCACATTTTAGCGCCTCTAATTTCAAGGTGGCTTTCATGGGTGTCAGTAGCTCAGCGGTTCGTGCATTCAGATTTTCTTCAACTGCCACTTAGGCCGGGATGTTTGCAAGGTTGGCTTCCAGTTGTCTGGCATTACAGGCCATACGTTGATTACTACTTTGACCCCGAAGTACCTTTATGTTTGAATTATGGTTTTTGAAGGAGAGGGCTTTTCTTTAGGCTCAGCCCAGATGAACTTTTCAAAATGGCTTTAAACTGAGTGTATGCGGTAGTTAGGTTGTGTTTTGCTAGTTTGTTTGTATTATTCAAAGTTTATTTTTGTGTCTCTTGGTGTATACATGTGACCTAAAGTGAGCCGGTTGGTCCAGTGGTTGGAGAGGGTCAGGATGTTTCCAATAGAAAGAGCTGCAGGTTAAAAAAAATGACTTTGAATCACAGCTCCCCATCCATTAAGCGCTGGTGGTGATGGTCGCAGCAGAGTAATGCTAAGAAAAGAGTCATTGTTGTGCTATTTTCCTTTTAAAGTCTAATGCATGTCTGAGTAATGGCAGCTCTCTCTGAGTTATATGTGGCAAATTGTGGCCTTGACACAGTTATGGAAATCCCCTTCTCTGCTGCTCTCTGACACCTCTTTGTTGGATGAGCTGTCGATAAACATGCGGCGGAATTCAGTGTTTACATGCCGCGCCTGAGCGGCATCTTGCTGTTCTCCACCTAGACGCTGTCACCACATTTTTCTTTCACCATGAATCGTCATGAAAGATGATCGCACTTTGTATCGCTCGGGTCTAGTTTCAGCCAGAGCCGCTTTGTATCGTATAATAAGGGACCGTGGCTTTACAGTGTGTTGCCACATTGAGCCATCGCTTTCCCCCCGTGGCAGGACTTAATGTGTTTTTTAAAGAAATGAAAGGAAGGGAGGCTTTTCTGTTTCAGTGAAAGGTGATTAGACTATTGTGCTCTTGAAGACTATTTTGTGCGGTAGTCTTACTCGCAGGTGGCAGCAGGGGGGGGGGCTTAAGTCTGCTTTCTGGTATCAACACAGGAAGTGATGTAACATTTAAGAACCATCAGATGTCAGCCTTGTAATGTATTGCCTTGTTTTTTTTAATACCCTCTTGAATGTGCTTGGTCTCGGCAGGGAGGACGCTGCTGTGGACTATATAAGGAAGCAAGCAGATAAACTGATTTTAGCTCTCGCAAAGCTAGATATCAATTTCAGTGGAAGATATCTGGCTGTTACATAGAAAATTAATGCTCTGAACAAAGGAGCAATGTTCGCTCAAAGACCTCTTGATGGGCCATTCAAGTGCTGTATATTCATTAAAAATAACAATCTGTCAGCACTTACTGACAGCACGCACAGTGAGCCAAGCTCTCTTTATTGTTCTCCGAAGATGTTTTTCAGTTCCTGTGCCAAGAGCTGGGTAATTGGCTGTAGCAAAGCCTTGCATGTGTTGTTTTAAGATATTGGACTGACACGCACAGGGCACACTGGCAGAAATGAGGCAGGCTGCCCTCCCACCCGTCCCCACTCCCCTCCTCCCCTCTTCCTGGCTTATCCCAGCCAGTCAGGGGAGGCCCGATGCTGCTGGATGTGTTTTTGTGTTCTTTGACAGCTTCCCTTCACCTCTCATAAGAGGAGATCCAAGTGCGGCGCATCGTATCTCATCTTCGTTTGATTCGGGCCTAGCTCCGCAGCTCTGCAATCGTGCCAAAGAGATAGCATCGGCAAACGCCACCCCTGTTAACAATCGTGGGCTGTCGTGTCACATTTTGCTGGTGGTGTTTGATGTACTAGATGCGATCAAATCTGCTCCCTCTGTGAGCTCAGTCATGGCAAAGTCGGCCTCACTTCATCCTGCATATGCCGCGCATGTTTTTGTTAGGCTGGTTTGGAGTGGATTCACATCTTGACTAATCAGACACACTGTGTGTGGTTTCGACGCTGACCGCTCGGCAGGTTCGCAGCAGGTACAGCGAGAACAAATGTCTCTCTCCGCACATACTTTCCATATTTGGCATGTTGGGTTGTTTCTGTGGGTTTGGAGTAATCCGACTGAAAAGTGTTGTAACCCCACCACATTTCTGTCTCGTCTGTGATTTATGTACATAAGTGATTGTAAAATGGAATGTGGAAACGGGGGAGAGGGGACTTGGCCAAGATTTGTAAGAGCTGTGAGGCAATATGAAGCCAAAGAAGAAGACAAAGAATGCATGAAATAGTTGTGACATTTGTAATTCCACCAGGGCTGCGATGGCAAATTGTTTTCACTGGATATACTTTTTGTCAATGAAATAAGCAAAAAGGGTTACTACTCACAAAAGGTTTGTGTTTCGCGAGCCATAGTAACTAGCCACAGTCACTCCAAAAATGCTTATCTTTCATTCAACAGTGACAGTGATCATTCAACATTTCATTTGACAACCATATTGCGTCAAATGTTTGTAAAAGTGAATTTTAAATTGAACATCGCAAAGTAATTGGATCATAGTTCATCCTCTTTTAATTTGGGCCTGCAGGAAAAAAAAGGAATTCTATCCACACAAGCCATCAAAAAAAAATTTGGCTTTAGCTCTCGGTTCTCCCTGCTAAGCCCTAGGCAATGCTTAGTCAACACCTAGACTACTATTTTGGTAATCAATTAATCTGTAGTTTATTTTTCACATCACATTTCAGAATCATTTCATAATCTCCAGCCGTTTACTGTAAAAAGCACGTATGCTTGAACAACAGTCGTTCAAAGTCATTGCAAATCAGATCCAGAGGCTGTAGATTCCACAACAGTTTTATCACCTGTACCTGGAAGTCTTTCTCCTTCTAACCTTGCATCCCGGCCCTTATTTGGGGAAATCACTGCAGCATGCACAACAGCCCTGTTCTCTCAGTATTTGGGTGTGACAGGCTGATAATGGCACTTAGTCAATTATGGTGCCATAAAGCATGAATTGAAGGTGTTCAAAAATAACAGTCAGCCATTTGCCATCTCTGTAAAAGAGGAAAATGAAATGGTGTAGGATCAGCTGGCTGGCCCCTGAGGAGAAGAGAAGAAGAAGAGGAAGAAGGGGGAGAGAGAGAGGGAGAGAGAGATGAGGAGGAGGAGGATTGCTTTGCTGCTGTGTGTGTCAGTGCTGATTAGGTAAGAGATTGCCTCATGTAATGACACGGCATGGTGCTAGTGGTGCAGAAACACAAACAATGCATGCCAGTGTTTTACTGCACTCACCCCCTGCAGCTGCCTGCCTCAAGATGTTTATGTAGACGTATACACTCTCCCTAGAATATATCAGCATCTTTAGATAGTAGTGCCCCCCCCCCCGCCCAACAACACAATTTTATGCCATTGGAAAACCAATAGCCCCTTTCTGTGTGTGCTGTTTTCCTTCTGTGGCACAGATGAAAGATGGAGGTGATTAAAGCAAAGGAGCACAATGGAGTCAGTGCAGTTTTCTCTCAGCGCTCATTGTTGCTATTGACAGCCATTTTTTTTCCCAGCACCAACTTGTGTTGTTAAAGAGGCTATGCAACCTGCCAAACCCAGCGCTCGGCTCACTGAACCTTGACGCACAAGGGAGCGTGTCATATTCCGCCGCCTGCTTGTGACAGTTAAGGTTTCCATCGATGTATTGGACCCTTTGTAAACAGTCTGGTTACTGTGTTTTCACTCATTACCTCGGCTAATAATAGAGCCGCCTCGGGCTCTGCTGTTGAATCCTTGACAAAAACGTCGAGGAAGTGAATAGATCTGCTCTGTGTTTCCTGGCGCAGTGGTTACAGAAAATGGTGACTATTATATAAATGAGAGAGCCTCCTTGATGAGAATTATAAAAACGAGGCAGTTGATTTAATTGTCTCGTGGAGAAATGTGTCAATAGCAGCCTGTCTGTTACTCACACAAACCTGCCTTTGTCATTAATGAGTGAGGCGCTAATGGTGCGTGGTGTTTCTGTCATGCAGGGCATTGATTTCCATCACAGAGGGTGAGACAAATCATTCATACATCTCGCTCCCTTTTTTTTTTTTTACAATGTGTTGGTTGTGGTCTGTGGCCTCTGTGACTAATACCAGTATTGCACTGATGTGGTGACAGTGCTCATGAGGTGCAGCCGTTTTGTTCGCAGAGCCCAGACCAGTGACTGATGCTGTAATAGAGACCGCCTGCAAGCCAGCTGTGAGCTCTCGGGGTGCGTGCAGCTATACAAGGAAAGGACCCCAAAGATATTTTCGCACTCTCTGGTCTCCTCTTCTTCTTGAGGGTGCCTCGGGTAAACTGCGCTCCCGCTCGCCCTTGCAGGTCAGGCGAACCCGCTGAGCCCGCTGAGCCTCCAGTTTAGGTGCCGCGACTTAGAGCTGGATCGACAAGCTTTAAGGATGGACATCTTGTCTCTGTACCCCTGTTCCCGCAGCCAGCACAGAGAAAATGAGTTCTGAGGATTGGGTTTAGATTTGCCGCTGTAGCACTTCCACTCTGATACACTGTAGCTACCATCAGGGGAAGGCTGTCAGAGAGCGAGTGGGGAGGGAAGGGAAGGGAGGGGGCGGGGGGGTGCAGAAAAAACAGCAAAGCACAGCAGTGCTATCTAATAGATCAATTTGTAATAAATCTGTTGCCTCAAGCTGTTGTTGTTCGCCTCTACTCAGTAAAAGGTGTCTGGCTTTCTCCGGCAAGAAAATGCTTGTCAGGCCAGGCATACAGAGCTATCAGCAAATGAGACGTGCCTAAAGCTCAGTAAATCATGTTCCCTGTGTTCCCTCTGCATGGGTTGAGCACATTGCTCTGTTATCACCACATTCCACCGGTCCAAAAAGATAGGTTATAACCAATCAATAGGGGCTGAGCGCTAAAACGAGGAAGTAACGCTCCCCTCACATTAAATTTCCCCATTATCCAATATGAGCCATTAATCACGACGAAGGAGCTATCGACTGGTCCATCAGCCATGGTTGGGTCAATTTATTTGCCAAGAGTAATTTCACAATGTGAGGATCTGTTAGTAACGTAGCCTCTGTTACAGGAAAGAAAGAAGGAGGGGGGGGGAACAAGCGGTGAGAATTGAAATGGCCCCATTATTATGACAACAGTTTGATCTTTAAGGTAACAAAAGAGTGGGCCTCTATGAGGACCACATGGGACCTCTCCGACTCCTCCTCCACTAGCAGCCATATGGACCGTACTAATTGTGTTTTACGCCAACCATTTTCACCGATCCATCGGGGACTTGTGGAAGTGCTGTAGCTATAATGTCACCAGCAGTGGGCTGGCTCATGAAAGAAACATTAGTAAGTGAGATGAGAGGGCAGAGAAGCAATACACTGCAAGTCAAAACAATTATTGATTTCATTCAAATGAAATCTGTTCCGTTCTCTACCCGAAGCTGGCTGTCTTTAAAATATGATTTCTATTATTTCTTTTCTGTAGCTGAAGTTGTTTTCTGTGTCCAGCGTTCAGTTTGCTTTCTAATGCACCTTGTCGAGCATTGAAATTTAATTCTAGGCAGAATGCCAGTGAATGAAACTGCATCTGAGGAATAATGAGTGGAATTATACGTGTAATCCCATATATCTCCAATCATTTTCTCATTCATGTGATGAGAAAAGCAGTTTGTTCAGCTCCTGGCCGCCTGTAATCATCTTTCATCCATTTTGTTTTGTGAAAACACAATCTCTGAGGTGTGAACATTTAATGCCAGTGTGACATGCTCAGCATTTGCATTGCCCTTTAGGCCAGGGATTAGCCACCGGAGTATTTGAAGTGCCGCGTGTGACTGAAGCTAATCAATGTATGTTTTAACATGTTTATAATATAGAATCATCGCAAAAAAAATGGCACATTTATGGAAATTAGTCACTTTGATGGAGGGGAGGGGAATTGCTGTGGTAATGGGAGAGAGAAAATGAGTGTGTGTGTCTGTGTGTGTGTGTTTCATTGTGTCGCCGCTAACAGTTTTCTTGTAATTATTGAAACTGATGTTTGCTGCGGAGCTGTAAATCTGCAAGATCTCCTGTTAATAAAGCGGCAGAGGCAGTCGAGCAGAAAGACTGGGAAATAAAAGGCAATCAAGCCTCCAACATCCTGTCCCTCGCCCCAAAATGAAGCAGCAGAAATCCTAATTAACTGCGAGGATGAGCCTCCTCTCACTCCAGTGTGTGGCTCGTCAGCCCCAGAACTAGCTGCTATACTTTAATGAAGATGCCTCGCACCCTCTCTTTCCTTTTCTCTCCCCCTCCTTCTTCCAGCCCTCTATCTGGATCCCACTCGCCCGAGGTTCTCCCTTCCCCCTTTCAGCTTCTCCGCTTCTCTCTCTCTCTCTCCCCCGCCATCTATCTCATGTGGTAAGCTGTGGATATGACTATTGCACTGAGATGGAGTCAAAGGAGCCTTTTTCTCGCCTTGAGGAGTCTGCGCAGGAAAATCAGTGATGCTTATTGGTGCTTATGTAAAGTGCAGTGAGAGAGCGGGAGGACAGCATTGATCTCCCCTTATTGACTCCATAGATCCCCTGCACGTTGACGATACAGTTGTCTATCTGTGTCATCTTCAAGTGCTTCTTTCACAATCGGCAGTGTGGCAAATCAGCGGCCTGTATTCACACAGCACCCACTGTGCCGGGAGGAAAATGACTTGGCACACTTGGTGTTTGTCTGTGCATTTATCCATTTGACTGTTTTATTGCAAAATATTCTTCAGTTTGATTAAAATCATCCTGATGAGAGAATCCAACTTTGTCTTTGTAGATGCAAACTTGCGTGGTGTGATCAGGACATGCTTATAGATGGTTTTTACATGTGCAGAGTTGTTGAATTTCCCAGAAACGACAGAAAAAAATACTTTGCCAAAAAAAAAAAATGCTGCTCTCATGCAGGTGTGTTCAGCAGCAGTGGGATGTGCACAAGACCGTTGGATTTGCTCTCAAAAAACAAAACAAAAAAACAAACAGGTTAGGAAGACTCGACAGCTCTTATTTTGCAAAATTCAAAAGGAAGCGCACGTGTTTCCGCCGGCAAGACCCAAGCTCTTTATTTTGTTGTTGTTAAGAT
>JAFBJT010012380.1:10822-21202 GCA_016785325.1 Chascanopsetta lugubris | reverse complement strand
CGTAAACTTGTAATAATATCTTACATTTCATTGAAAAGGTCATTTTTAAAGAATAAATTCTTGAAATAGGCTTCTCTGTGAAGTGTGTTAATCAGTCAGAAACTGGTGACACTTCCTGGAAGAGAGGTGAAACTGCATACACCGGAATAAAGTTACGATTTGACAAAAATATAGTTATACCTTCTCTTGAATTAAGCTGCTATTTAACAATATTATTGACATAATTCTACAAGAAACACATTTTCACAAAATTAGCAATAATGTGTTAATGTTGTCAACATAAAGTAAAAAAAAAAAAAAAAAACTTGTAAAATGAGTCAGTTTCGAAATAGTTTGAGCCCTTTTCATCATCGTGGACTCTTTGCACCACAGATGGTCAGGTGACCTTTGTCTCGGAGCTCTCGTCCAAACCAGCTCAGAGGTTGTCCAAGTACGCTTGGTACGGTAACGTGAGGCTGCAGAGGTTTCACGTCCCGGAGGAGACGGCCGTCGCCCGCTGGCTCTTCACCGTCACTAAACTCAACAACTTCCACTGTGGACAGAAGAACGTCACCATGTAGGGGAGAAAACGCACCTTCACGCACTGTCTCAGGTTTTCAAATCTTTTTTTCTTTCTCCATTTCATTGTCCTCTCTCTCTCTCTTGCAGACATATTCGATGGGGCGCCCCTCCAGTTATAAACCTGATTGGTTCAGCGTTTCCCAATTCAACCCTGTGGAGCCCCAGCCTGTCCCTGACCGTACCGGTGGCATCGCACAGCTTCACCACCTTTAACCTCTCTGACCCTGCTCCTGGTGATTGGTTCATTGCTGCCCACTTGCCTGTGAATGACGGGCGCATTGAGCAGAAGGTTTGTATCCAGATTTGAACTTGACGACAGTTATTTTGGTTTTACAAGCTTCGGCTTTTTAACTTTGACTGCATAGCAACTTTATTATTATTTTTTTGGTTTGTTTTTTTACATCAAAATGCCCAGATCAATTGTTGGTATTCCACGTATGTGTTGCTTGTAAAACCCAACCTGTTCCACAGGAGCAGGGGGTGATGAGAATTGTTTCTTACATGAAGTAGTTAAACCACATTCTTCTTCCTCTTCTTCATGGCTCTTCTCGCGCAGCAGAGCGACAGCTCATCTAAACCATGTATTAATTTGTGGCTGTACTATATGTGCATTATTTTAACAAGGTTTCTCCTCTTTCCAGTGTTTGTTCCTCTCTAAAACTCATTCATACCATTAATCCTGTACAGAGACACAATGACATTATGGGTCATTTCTTTCCACCAGGGTTTTCCGTCCTGCTCCTATTTCTTCCAGCCTCAGTTGGCAATCAGAAGAGCAGTGGACACACCTATACTAAAGCAGGGCACGATCCTTAAACAAACTGCCGCACCCGACAGACCGGCACGCCTTAAGTAAGAAGTGTCCTCGTTCTATTTCTTTCTATTATTCTTACTCCCCTGGTGATGTGTTTTGTATAACAACATTACTTTGCGTCTGTCTCAGGTTGTATGTTCCAGAGTTTGCCTCTTCTCTCTCCGTCTCTGTGGCCGACTGCTCGTCAGCCGAGGGAGTAAACATCGGAAACTGCTCTCTGGTGCTCCGGCTGGGCTCGTCCTCGCTGCAGCACGGCCCCGTGACGGTGAACTGCTCGGGGAGCGGCTGCTCTGCGACGCTCTCCCGCCCGCCGTGGGGCACCTGGTTACGAGTTGTGGTCGAGAGCAGCCGCAGCAACCACACTGCAACTTTTGGTGTCATTTCAAACTACACAGGTGAGCTTCGAAAACATGTGCAGGAGCAGTGGGCAGTTTGAGGAGACCACTTTTTCTAGTAGTGAAACATGTGACTGCAAAACCTGAGTCTTCTTTAAATCGGTCTGCTTTAAAACATACTCTTCATCGTCTGTGTTGTCCCTCAGTGGGCTGTAAGCCAAAGAGTGTCGGCCTTAAAGCAGATGACGACTTCAAGAGGCTCCGTGGAAACAGCAGCTTCACCAACTCATCAGCAGGCAACGGCTCGCGGGCCACGGACGTGGCTTCCTTTAGCTTCGCATCGTTATACACGCCGGCGTCTGCGTGCGTGTGGAGCATCCCTGTGCTCTACGAGGAGTTGGACGTTCTGTCGCTGAGGTTCAGCCCCGTCAATGGGACCAATGTCAGCGTCACAAACACGCACCCCACTCTGCTCACCTACCCACTGCAGGAGCTCGCCACCGGTGGAACACTCAACCTGCAGCTCACTCTCAACACTGTGAGTTTGAACACACACACACACACACACACACACATCAGTGGTATAAAACATGATTCTTTAATTCTAAAGCTTTGTTTTTTGTGTTGTATTTCTTGTGTGTGTGTGTGTGTGTGTGTGTGTGTGTGTGTAGACTAATGTAACTCTGGGTAACAGCAGTGTTGTGGTGGCCTGTCTCTCTCAATGGTCCCCCGTCCTCGACCTCAACCAGTCTCAACCCTGCCGCACAGGTAACACAACTGGAAGGAATCATTACTGCTGCCACTTTATTCCACATATATTCGATTTGATATGCGAATCTATATAAAGGTTATTGCAAACGCTTGGGTTTTCATCCTGATAGTAACACTGAGTGTGTCTGCTGGAGGTTTCTCTTTGTTGTCAGTGAGGGAGTATCTCCTCCCCACAGTAGCTCGTGTTTACTTAGTATGGAAACTGTCGGTTTTTCTATTGTGAGGTCTCGACCTTTTTGTGAAGCTCCTTGAGATAACTTGTGTTATGTTTTGGTACTAAACAATTGATTTGAATATTCAAATTTCCCAATTCAAATTGTGTGTGTGTGTGTGTGTGTGTGTGTGTGTGTGTGTGTGTAGGGTATGGCCTTCACTTGACAGCCGCTGCTAATAAATCTGTGGTCCGGCTGCCGTTCCCTCCGTCAGCAACATGGTACCTCACTCTGCAGCTCACATGCAACGGGTAACTCACTTATATCTGTATATTAAAAATTCACCTTTTCAAATGTTTTATTTATATTTTTGAAGTACTACTAATGCAGATGTATTCATCAAATCAAATCTAATCACCTTCATATACCCATATACATCAAATATTTGTTTATGTATTCAGATCATTTGCAATGCTCTGAGTCATTAGTCATGTCAGTAGCTGTTCTGTTGGTTTTTATGTTTTTAATTTTTTTTTTATAAAATGTAAATGTATTTGTTTATTGCAGTTCTGACTGTGGTAACACATCAGTGGTGCATGTGATCCCAGAGATGTTCGTCAGTGCCTGTGTCGAGGATTGTGGGACGTACGGTGAATGTAGACTGCTGAGATCCTACAGCTATCTGTATGGTGCCTGTGTCTGCAAGGCCGGTACGGCACACACACGCGCACACACACACACACACACACACACACACACACACACACACACCTATAGATTTCAGTCAATTGTCTTTACTGTTAATGTTTTGATATTGTTTTGATCGTGTCATCCTCATCCCTATCATGTCTGCTTGTGTGTGTGTTTGCATGTGCAGGTTGGAATGGTTGGGGCTGCACTGATGATTCCAAAGCTCAGTCATATGGTCACCAGCTGACAGTGACGTTGTTGCTGGCTCTCAGCAACATCTTCTTCCTGCCCGTCATCGTGGTGGCCATCAAACGCTGCTACTTCACCGAGGCGACCGTCTACCTCTTCACAATGTTCTTCTCCACGGTAACGGACTCAAACAAAGCCTTGCACTGGATTGTAGGCGGGCTCGAGCCCTAATGTTGTCTACATCAACATATAAACATGGATTATCCCAGACTAGACTGTGCACAAATGTCAAATCATTGTGCAGGATTAATATATACATTGTTTGTGCATCGTACATATTAATGGGAACACAAAGCAAATAGGCTTAAAGAGTGTGGTATTAACTGTGATCCTTCGATTCTTTGTGTGTGTGTGTGTGTGTGTATGTCTATGTAGTTCTACCATGCATGTGATCAGCCGGGTGTGGCTGTAATGTGCATTATGGACTATGATACCCTCCAATTCTGTGACTTCCTGGGCTCCGTCTGTTCCATCTGGGTCACCATCCTGTGCATGGCTCGCATCAAAGCCATGTTCAAATACGTAAGACACTGATGCTCTCTCCATAAATCTGCCATCGCTGAGAGTTGATGTGATATTCAAAGGGCTGAAGTCACTTTGATGTGTGTGTGTGTTTAGAGTCTGTTTTTGCTGGGGACTCTGCTGATTGCCATGTCAATGCAACTCGACCGCAAAGGCCTGTGGAACCTGCTGGGCCCCATCCTCTGCGCACTGGTCATCATGGTGACTGCATGGGTAAGACAACTCCGAGTCAAAGGACCCTGCTAAGAGACGCGCCGACAAAGAGTCTTGTCGGCTAAATCCCCTTGTCCCCGTCAGGTGATCCGGGGGGTGCGGCGCCGACACTGCTACCCACCATCTTGGCAGCGCTGGGTCTTCTTCCTGATTCCGGGCGTGACGTGTGCGCTGGTGGGGATTTGCCTTTATGTTTTTGGCGCGACAGAGGACAACTACTACTACACTCACTCGCTGTGGCACATCCTGATGGCCAGCTGCGTGGTGTTCCTGCTGCCGCCGAAGGAGAAGGACATGGAGACGTTGGGCTGGAGCCGAGGGTGGAGCTGGAGCTGGGGCTGGAGATGGAACTGGCGGCCGCGGGTTTGTGGGTATACGCTCTGTGAGAACGGCAAAGATGAACTTTACACGGTCACTTAGTGGTGGTGAGAGGGGCTGCGAGGATGCATGCAGAGTGACAGCTGTATAAAGTCTACACACACAAAATCCCAGCCAAACGTGACCGACTCAGGCTGCGTCCACACTCTTGCGGTTTGAAAGAACTGCCACAGACCTGTGATCGTCCACGCTGCCCCACAGTGAGCCGCTAAAGTCACCCGCTAACAGGGTCGTTTTAGTTTAAGGGCTGCAAACACAGACGTTTGGAAGTAGTGATGACACTTGGTCTTTTTGATCTTTAGTTCGCTTCCGCTGGTTCGTCGGGCTCCAATCACTTCGCCCTGTTTTGGAAGTCTCTAACAGGCCGTTGCCATGGCTCCCGGTTGAGAACGCAGTGGATAATCAGCGTCTTTGCTAGCAGCCGTGGTGCAGTTTAGATCTTGTCATTTACGATCATGCATGCACATGACATGGGCTACTTTCAGATTTCCTCTTTTCATGGTCACTTTATGCATTTTCAGGTATTTCTATGTAAACGTGGATTAGAACGGATGCAGAGGCGAAGCTCGTGTGCGGACAGACAGAGACACATAGTGTGGATCTCACCAGAGACCTCAGTCTCTGACCTACATGGAAAGACGAGGTCTGCCACTTGCATTGTCTCATTGTCCTCAGGTGTGAAACTGTTCTCATGTGTCTCGGATACACAAACGCCCCGAATCCAACCTGCTGAAACCTCGGAGGTGATCGTCAGCACCAGCGTAGGTACAAATACCAAACCCTTCAGGTGGCAGACCACCTGACCTTTGACCTCACCAACAGGAATTTGTACATAGTCTGTATGAATTGTATGTGTTTTACTAGACTAGGATATGAATGTTTGAAATATTTATAAGTAATAGCACTTTTTGGAATCTTTCCATTTAAGTCTCTTATATATACATATATATACATTTTCTTATAAAAACCCAGAGTATCCACGACTGATGCAAACACTCCCCCGGTACTTTCATGTCATCCATTTGAATCCATTGCCCAACCCTGTCTGAGTCTCTATCACTCCCATCATCTCACTCCCCACTCACCTCCATGTTTCTTTGATTCCCAGCCCCTGGTGGACTGTGCGTGTGCACTGAGCAGCAGATTTTGGTGCAGTGAATCTTTCTCTTTGAACTCTAAATGTCACGGGTTCCCGTTCAGTCATAGTTGCAGCTTGTATTGAGACTCATTGTTGTCATCTCTGTCTCCCCTCCCTCTCCTCTCTAAAGCCTCACCCTGTTTACCAGCAATCAATCTGAAGCACTTTTATGATAAGAAAGAGGAAATTCCACTATGTCATGTACACAGCCCATATTATCCAGTAGGTGTATGAATGGGCTCTTACTGAATGTAAAATGAGATTGCTGTGTCCAGTGCCTCCACTGTTCTGTGTGAATGGGTCTTTTCTTTCTACTCTGAATTCACTGTTGTGTTTTGTCTATTTGCACTGTGATTTTTTTTTGCACTCTGCACAGCCTTCCTGTCTTTGCTTTTCTTTGTAAATGATTTATTTTTCATCATAATGAAGAAGGAATGTGGCAAGAAATTCCTACAAACTGCTGCTAATTGTATGTAAGGATGTAAAAACTCAACATTTGATGTAGAGCCTTGTTTTACTTCCCACTTTTCAATCTGTTAGAAATCCCAAACAACACTTAAGGCGACCAAAATAAATCCTTTATACAGAGACAAATGTTTATTTTTTTCCCCCATTGTGTTTCCTCTCCTCTCCTCAGACTCACTTTCTTTCCTTCTGCACAAACAGTGGATCAGGGGAATGGGGGGGAAGCAGATTATGATAATCCTCAGAAAAGTAGAAAGTGCCTGTGTTGAAATACACATTTCTGTGTGTGTGTGTGTGTGTGCGCGTGTTTTCCTGCTTGTGTTGCCACACAGCTTACGTCCATTAGTAAATTTGAAGGCCGCGCAGAGCTGATATAAATCAGTGCTGCAGATCACATCACCATTAAGCCTCAGTGTTTTAGTGTTGCTGACTCGGGAGGCAGACGCGAGGTGTAGCAAGTGCGTCAAGTCTTGTTTTGCTTATCTTTTTGTTGTTGCAATGAAAAAAGAAAATGGTGGAAATTAATTATTTTGGCACACTATTCTTTAATGTTTTGAGATGATCTTCCCATAATATTGTAATAACACTCTAATCTAGGATGTCGGTTCAGTCTTTTGTTCATTTTCAGGGGTTAGGACCCAAGTGAACTGAATGTTGATGTAAAGCCATATGCAGCCACCAGGGGGAGACAATCAGACAGATACACTGTAGGTAACAAGGTACATACAGGCAATATGGAGAAGAGTCATATAGTTGATAGTTTGATGTGAGTCAGACACGTGGAATGTCAATAACGAATTAGAAATAATGAATACCTCTAAATGAACGGAGGATGTGAAAGAGAGGACAAGACTTACCACACACATCTAGAAGTAACACAATTGACATTTTATTGGGATGTAAACATGCTCGAGCAAAACGAACAGCAACGACAATTACAACATGAAGCTCCAGCATGGAATGAAGAAAACAATTTGTACCATAGTTATTCAAGTTGGTGCTAAATACACACCTCATTCACCGCTATAGTCTATAACACGTACAACTCCTCTACTGACTAGTGTTTCGATAAACTACTTAGGGAGAGAGCTTGGTTTGCACACTCCTCAAAAGGATTCGGGCCAAGATTGAGAAACAAAATAACCATAGATTTTTAATTTTTTTTTTTTGTTAAAGTCAGATTTGAGTGAAAATGATGAACAGATCAGTGATCAGTATTATATTCCCCCCCCCACATAAACTTTTCAAATGATTCAAGATAAACTCTCATTTGTCTTTGTTAGTGTTGAACCCCTCACTCCTCTGTAGATATGGGCCGTGGATGTGACTATGCAGCCCTTCAGAATTTGCTGAATCTGCACATTTGAACAAGAAAGCTGCTCATGTTGAGACCGTGAGACGTCAATCTGCTCAAGTCTGATGCTTTAACACATGTGCTCGACCTGTGGACAGTAGAAACTTTGATCGTGCAGTTGGAGGCGAACCCCTGGTTACTATGGTGACCAACAGAGACAATAGAGGATGGAAGGTGAATGAGTCTTTTTTTGTTTGTTTACTTTTTTTTTTATTTGGCCTGCTGTCACACATTGGAACCACCTGCTGAGTTGCTACCTGCTTGCCCGGCCCCTTTGGCACGCCCGTCCTCCTCCGTCGCATGGGTGGTGGCCTGTGCGGGGGAGGGGCTGGAGTGGCGCTGGCGTCTCATGAAGGGGAACACGCTGAGGAGGAAAAACGGAGTGAATGGGGGGGGGGTTTAAAAATCGCAGTGAGAGCCAAGGGGAGGGGAAACTGCACGGTCACCTCTTTTTAGTCTCCTGGGGGACGATGGCTTTGGCCAGCTTGTTCTTGTACAGGTCAGACTTCAGATATCTTGGATAGGAGTCCTGCACACACACACACACACACACACACACACACACAAAATCACATTACAACGGTTCTGTATACCTCTGCGCTGCCTTCCAGTAATTGCGTTCTCCCAAGTATTGAATTTGATATGTACACGTATATATCAAGTTGCTTTCTGTCCTCTGTTTCCATAAGGGTGAGTTTGCTCCACGAACCCTTAAAGGTACAGTGTGTAGAATATAGCGACATCAAAATGGTGGATCCCTCACCTCACCTTCCCCCTTCCAAACATGTAGAGGAGAAGTCTTTGGTTTGCCCCATTGTGCAAATCTGGTGGTGCAACATGGCGGCCTCCGTAAAGAGGATCCGCTCCTGATGTAAACACAACGGGCTCATTCGAGAGCATTCGGGTGAACACACTTCTAAACATCCGTATCGTTATTTTGTGTTCAGTTTCTGCAGGACCTTTACAGGTGCAGTGTGCATCAGTGTATATTTACATCAGGAGCAGGTCCTCTCTATGGGGGCCGCCATCTTTTTCACAGTAGCCCAGAGTGGACATACGAAACATCTTTTGAAATTGAATGGCCACCGAGAACGACCATGGTTTGTCCTGCACGATCAGAAGGTCGAGGTGACGGATACAACATGCAACTTCGCCTCTAGCTGTCACCGAATGGTACACGCTGCACCTTTAATTGTGACATGGGATCTACCGTGGGTGGTCTCTGCTATGCGTCTTGACTTCGGACCTTTTTCATGAGGAAGTAGATGTGCATCTGTGCGTCGTCCATCACGAAGCGGTGCGGGTGCTGGATCCCCTCCAGGGTTTTGTCCATGGTCTTGCTGTCGATGTTGACCCAGCGAGCAGCTCCGGGCGCCAGGAAGTTTCTGAAACCACATCACATGATATCATCGGGGGTAGGGGGGGGGCGGTGGGTGGGGGTTAAGGGTAAGTGTGTGTGTCTTTCTGTTTTGCGTGCTCCTGACTCTCACTTGTACATTTCTTCCACCTTCTCGATGATCTTGGAGGTCTCTCCGTGTCTGATGTCCTCACAGGCCTGCCAGAAACACAGGTTCTCCGCTGAGAGCACACACACACACACACACACACACACACAGATCAACGACACTGCGATGATGCAAACACCCAGCATGGATCTTCATCATGGAAGTCCCCGAGCCCTGACAGCAGCCTCCTGATTATCTCTCCCCTCCGTAACCATGACTCCTCATTCCTCAGTGCGGCCGTCTCCCCCCGCAGGGACGGACACACGTCATCACAGGTGATGATGAATGAGCGTCTGGCTGCCGATCACACAGAGAACCTGTTGACTGTGAACAGGAAGGAGAATGAAATGTTTTTCTCTCTCCCTTATTGTAACGAGCTTCACCGTGTGGTGAATTATTCAGTTTGTAGAACTCCGCTGCCACTTTCAGCCTCATTACTGTGGCTCGGCTGCTTAAGTACATTTCTGATAATGATCCAATGAAGTGGGTTGGAAAGGATACGGGATACTGAGTGTTTGGGTCCAGTTCCTCATAAATGTGAGATATTTCGTTTTGCCTACTTCAATCTGACACATTCACAGTGTTGATTCAAGACATGTGAGCGTGTGGGAATCCATCCATTTGTCCATCTGTCCATCCAACCATTCAAAAATCCATCCATCCATCCAAACTGTCATTCATTCATTCACCCATCCATTCAAACGTCCAACATCCATCAAGCCCATTGTTTTCAGTACCAGGTAGAGATGGTTTTAAAATGCCTGTCACAGAAATATGTCCACATTTCTTTCGCCATGTGGCCAAATGTGAAGTGCTACATTTCTCTCTAAAATCGCACGATGTCATTCTTGCTCCCTGAGGTGCTTTGGGA
Source organism: Chascanopsetta lugubris (assembly GCA_016785325.1). Taxonomy (NCBI): domain Eukaryota; kingdom Metazoa; phylum Chordata; class Actinopteri; order Pleuronectiformes; family Bothidae; genus Chascanopsetta; species Chascanopsetta lugubris. Next base: position 11,184 of record JAFBJT010012380.1, on the reverse strand, counting down.
TGCTGTGTATCGTGAAATGCTGAAATACAAACGGGGGATTGAAGAATGACGCCATGTGATGAATCCACCTGTCCCTCACCACTGAACTCTTTCTCCAGGTAGGTCATGAACTCCCTCCGCCCCATGTGGTCGTTGAGAAGCTCCATGAAGCTGAAGCTCCAGCGCTCCACTCGAAGACGTGTGGGGGTAAGCACCCTGTTCAAACACCACACACACACACACACACACACACACACACAGGGACAATGTAAACACTATGTTATGGCAAGAGCTGCTACACAACCTGTATTTATCATATCACAGATACTAGAATGTGTGTGTGTGTGTGTGTGTGTGTGTGTGTGTGTGTGTGTGTGTGTGTG
>JAFBJT010012374.1:0-16722 GCA_016785325.1 Chascanopsetta lugubris | reverse complement strand
TTAGTCGCAGAAATCAGTCAGAAAGAAAACAACGTTTTAAAGGAGCCAACAGAGTCATCGTAAACACCGAGGGGCTTTGGAGAGAACTACGCCGTGAAGAGGGAACCATGGCAACAACAACGTGCACAAGTAACCACAGCAACAACCCCGTGAAGAGGGAGCCATAGCAGCACCAACGTGCACAAGTAACCATAGCAACAACAATGAAATAGGGAACCTAGCAACAACCCCGTGAAGAGGGAACTGTAGCAACAACACCGTGCACAAATAACCATAGCAACAGCAACAACAACAACAACGTGTGGAGGAAACCATAGCAACAACACCAAGAAAATCACAAACAATGATGGACATGTAGGTAACCATGGCAACAAAGTGGTCCTTTTCGGTTCCGGACAATAAGAAATAGACTTTGGGCCACACTTTGAACGCCACTATTCTCTGCGCATTCAGGTGATTATACAACGATAAAAACACCCGTTTAATTCGTTTAAACGACATTTCAGCCGTTACAAATGAACTCAACTTCACCTTCAATAACTTCAATGTATTTTCCAACAGTTGGTTTTGTTGAAAGTCGCGAGTGAAGTGTCTTTGACACACGGAGCAGAAGCACACAGAGGTTAGAACACTCGTATTAAAGCTGCTCCCCACAGGACAGTCGGGTCTGAGCCAACAACCCTCTGTCTGACCTGCTGAAGACATCACTCACTTGATGCGAGGGTCATGGCAGAACCACGGCTCCGTGTCACCGGGGGTCTCCCACATGAGGGAGGCCCCCAGGTGACCCCCCCCCCGACCTCAAACGCTACAGCGCCGGGCGCTGATGGAGGCGGGCGCGGAGCCAGGAGCCGGCACCGGGTGTCTCCCTGAGCGGATCTGCAGATGAGTTCTGCCTCTCCGACGGGGCTGTGATCTGAGAACACTCTCGGCAGCGAGAGCCCCCAGATGGTTCTGGTTAAGGGCCCGGGGGCCGGCGGATTAAAGAAATACCTCTTGAAACCATTCTTTGCCAAAACAACCACGAGACCAAACCACAAATCAGGCTGAAACTAATATTTAGCTTCTCTTTTTCATGTCGGGGTAACGAGAGCGGAAAGGACGCCAGCTGGAGGGGATTCTACTCGACACGTTACAGAGCGGCGAGGTGAGAGGAGGAGGAGGAGGAGGAGGAGGAGGAGGAAGGTGATCTGGCCGCGATCCAACAACCTTCTTACGACCCTGTGCCACATGCTTTCCATCAGCCACATGTTATTCCACCTCACTCCGAGCATCAGGGCAGGGAAGTGATTTGAGAGAAGCGGCGTCCTGATCCCCGGGGACTGATCACGTTCACCAATTTGCTTGAAATGATTTTTAAAGTGGAGGAATAAAAAAAAAAAGCTGGGGGGGCCGGGGGGGGGGGGGGGCTTCAGCTCACAGCCCGCAGTCTGAGTCCACTTGTAAACATTTGAATTAGAACCACATGTGCGCCTCTCGCTGGGCGAGCCGTGAATTACAGTAAATATTGCTTTTAGAGGAGGGATGGAATCTTGGCTAAAGTTACAAGAGACACAATTAGCAGGGATCAAGCAAGGGTCTGAAACATCCCATAATAAACAAAACAAAACAAAGTGGACGGAACATGAGTGGATTATTTACAGTGACTCAGCAAATATCAGGAAGTCAAGTGGATGAAAAAAATGTATTTATATATCTTCTATCTATTCTGTTTGAATAGTGACATCTAGTGGTCAAGTTGCATAATGCAGGGACATATCAGTTCTTTTATCTCGACTATAGCTGTTTATTTGTATAAATTCTATTTTTTGACTAATTATTTTGACTTTAAAGGCAATTCTACCATCTAAATAGAAATGTCACCTGAATCTTACGAGCTTGTCCTTTAATGAGTAACACTAAATTCAAACTACAGGACAGGTCGTCATGAGGCCTGGTGGAGGAATATGGTACTGATAAGGATCTTTTACATTCTGGTGGGGATCTCTATCAGGGGGCGGAGCTAAGGTTTCCTGTCACTGAACCAGTGAGGATAGCGCAGAAAGATGTTGAGCGTCAACACATGGATGAAGTGACATTCAGTATTACTGTGTAAATACACAAGAAAGTTCAAAGACATTGAAATACATATAAAGTGAGTTTACTGCGCATGTGCAAATATGTACTAAAACACAGGTTTGAGCAATCATCATTATTACCGTATTATTACTAGGACTTACCACTGCCGTCAATAAGGGGGTCTGGACTTGCCTATGCTCTCAAACGTCCTCCAGGGGTCACCAAAAACAAGGCTAACACACACACACATAAAAAGGAAGTAAATAGAAATAGAGCAGGCAGAGACTGACAGACTTTTATTAGAAAATGATGACAGCCTACGAGACAACTTTAGCCAGCGTCTGCACGACAAACGGAAATGAAACTCCGGATGAAACTCCTCTTTTCAGCGTGATCTTGAAAAAAACACCGGGCGAAAAAAGAAACGTGAAAAAGTGTCACGGAAACTAAGATGTGGTACTGAAAAACATACCAACACAGGAAGAGCGTACTCAGCAGCTTTCCACATGAGAAAAATAAAAAACACGTGTCCAGGGATTAGTGTGACCGATCCTTCCTTATCAAATCAACAGAACGATCCGCTCTCCAAAGGCTGTTTTTGTGAAATCCCGCCTTTTTTCCCGCCCTCCTTTAGTCTCCAAACGTCAACGAACAAAATGGCTCCGAAAAATAAAAAAGGACCCCTACACTGCTTTGCGGTGGTACTCGGGAGGGGCCACTTCGTAGTCGCTGGCGTTGAACAGCGACGGCGAGTTCTTGACAAGGTACCTGGAACAGAGCAGCGTTTTGAATTCAGGTGGAAAAAAAAAATCAAATCAAAGTTTGTATGGAGAGCTCGGTGCAACGCGCAGGACTCACTTGAGAAAGTCTTGTAGGTAACTGAGCAGGAGTGCGAGGCTCTTCTCGTCCAGCGGAGTGTACGCCAGCATGGCTCCGATTCTCACTTTCAAAAAGCAAACAAGAGGAGTTGAGCCTTCATTCAGAGCAGCAGCACAGAAAAGCTTCATGTCTCCTCTTCACTGCCTCAGATCCACAGTGTGGAGCAGAACTGGGGTCAAAGGGCCACACACACGTGACTGTTGATCCTGGTGAGTCCAAATGAAAAGCAGCAACAGATTTGATGGTTTCATTTCATGAATCAAATAGCTGCTGGCTTCAATCGCTCGGGTTTGAATGAGACGTCCTTCACACTGAAGTCAGCGTCGGTTCTTTTCATGTGACACGATTTGAGTTTGATCTTGTTGGACGACGGCTGAATGTTTTGAAAAGCTTTAAAAAGGTTCGGTTGTGACCTCTGCACATTTCACTGAGGGTGGATTCACACTGAAGTAGTTATTAATGATAGAATCATAATAGTGCTTTTCAAGACACTTGAGGCGCTTTACAGAGGGGGGACTCACCTCAACTGCACCTGGAGGATGCACGGCGGCCATTCCGCCATTTAATCATAATAGTTGTGTTGCTTAAATCATTCCCAATAACCCGAGTTACCGGTGCAAGTAAACGCGGCCCCCTACACCGTGTTTGTTTTCAGGGTTCCTTCAGCTTTGGATGAGTTCGATTTAAGTCTTTTATGGATCTTTTTTAAGCTCATTACCGCCACCGCCTGGACTGGAGTGTGGATTACAATGCACTAATATGGAGCACAACATACATGTGAGCGATTATTTTATTGTATCAGTTTAAAATGCGTCACTGAAAATCTACTTAAGATTATCGTTTTACTTTTGAAAGATAATTTCAGACTTTTTAAGGCTAGTGAAGAGATTTTTTTGTTTTGGAGTTAAATGTTATTGAGGCAAAAAGTGAGTTTGAAAATCAGCATTTTACAGAAATATTCCCCATGAATGTCCCCTGATGTGGAATTTGAGGTAATAAATAACGGAGGGGAGTTTGTACCGAAGAGTCTGAGTAGATGAGGAGCTCCGTAGATCTGAGACATGGACGTGTCCGGGTGATTGGCCAGGATGTCTGCGTACTGCGGCCGCTCAAATTTGTAGAGAAGTTGCGTCCCGAGCATGACGTTGAAATATTCACGGATACCAGCGACCACTTCGTTCACAGCAAACTCCCTGAGCGAGAGGGAAGAGTTATTACACAGGGGACTTGGACATTTAAAAAAATGTCAGAATGTAAAGTAATGAGGAGTTTTACTTGCTGTCTGAGTTTCCTCTTGATTTCTTGTAGTTTGCATAATCTTCAAGAACTGTATCCACGTTCTTTTTGGCAGGTAAGTGGAAAAGCTGACGACACAGCAAAATACAACCACATTAAAGGAGCTATTAGTGGTTTATTTACCTGAAAATCTATGATTTGTTCTCACATAGTTACGCCATCTACTGTTGATAAATGGGATCACACTGAACCCGCCCCTTTACTCACCTGCTTTTGTCTTGTGATCAGGTCCCAGTCATCGACGAGCCACGGCTTCAACTCCTCTGGGATTTTCACTTTGACCTCCACTCGATTGATGAAGGTTTCCTCCTGGACAGAGACGAGACACATAAAGACATTAGAGCTCAATATGCAAAATAACCACAAGACGCTCATTAGACGTGTGAACTCACACTTTCAACGGTCGGGTCAACACGTGCCCTTTTCTTGCGTGGCGGGTGGGTCGGGTCCCCACCTGAACTTGTCCCTTCCCCTGGTCCAGGAGCTGCACAGACATTCAAAAGTACTTGACTGTGATTCAATCTATAAAAGTAATAATACCTTTACTGTGACTGCAACTGCAGTATCTACTGTGTACTACTTACTCTTCTGTTTGTTCTTTTTGGTTTTCCTATGAAAGAGATGAACAGGTGTTAAAATAAAAACAAAGGTGGAACGAGAGATACAACAGGAAGTGCACAGACAGCATCATTTGTACTCACACATCATTCTTCTGAGATGGAGGGGGTATCTTCTTATTTGGTGCAGCACCCCTCATTCTTCCCTCTACATAATGGTCTCTATGAGGAGGAGACAAACACTCAGTCATTTAATAATAAAAATAAATTCAGTATTAAGTCAGTTCATCTTTAATCTAAACTTTTATACACAAACTCAAAAAATGACCAGGTCAAAACAAAACAAAACATATTTTTAGGGCAATATTCAATGTTGTTTTATTCTACTTTATCTCATCTGCGGGTGCAATGAAAATATTTCTGGTAAAATCATTCAAAGTGGAATATTCTCACATCTCCTATTTTAAAATGTTGTTTATTTTCATAATCCCAGCTACTGTTTAACAAAATAATATAATATTCTATATGTTGCACATTTGAAACGGGACTCACTGATTGGCCCTCTGAAGCTCTTTCTGTTTCTGCAGGTTACTGTCCACATACTTTAGGACTCTGCTTTCAGGAACCCATTCGTCCCAGCTGCAACACAAACAAACAAACAAACAAACACAAACAAACACAAAGATGAGTCACATGTCAGGTCCTCGGTGTGTAAACCAAACAGACATCACTTGACTGAACAGTGCACTTACTTTTTATTCCACCCACTGTAATGAATAAAGTATTTGATCTGTTTGTCTTTGATGTTTATCTTCACACACTGCAAAGACAGACACGATTCATTGTTAGCAACAATCAGATCCGGTGCGCAGAGGATGATCACGTGACCGGGGGTTAGCACGTTAGCCTACCTTAGCTTCGTAGAGCAATGGCCCATGAAAACACAGCACTCTTTCACCTGAACACAATGGTGGGCAATTAGAATTAGCATAGCAGGAGGCTAACTACACAGCTAGCTCGTGCTGAATTGGTCCTCGTCAATTAAAGGTCAAGTGTGTAGAATTTAGTGACACTTTGTGGTCAAACTTCCTTCAATCGTGATCAGAACTAAAAATTCTGCTGAATATGTCCTTGTAGGGCCACCGTAAATACGTGGTACTGGAAAATGGCGGCCTCCAGTGGAGAGGACCTGCTCCTGGTGTGAAAATAAAGGATTCATTCAAGAATAGTGAAATCAGCAACATTGCCGATTCAAACTATGCAAATGGAAACATTAACAATTCCACTCATTCTTACACACTGGAGCTTAAAGCAGGCACTTTAATATTAAAGGTACACCGTGGAGACAGTGTAATTGACAGCTGCTGAGAATAGAGCAGGGAGGCGGTGGCGAGTCTTTGAACGCAGCATCACAGAAGCTACAGCTTTAAGCTAGCTGCTAACATGGCTAAAATCCAAACCGCTCACCGTGGAACTAATAGCGCCACCTTGTGTTGCCAAATTAAAAAGTGAACCGAAATTGAAATGTGACGTAAACACGATGCAGTCGCTCCGTACGGGCGCGTGACAACAACAATGAAAGATAACGGCGCTAGCGTCCGTATCGGTTAGCGGCTAACTCGGCTAACAAGCTAGCGCTCCCAGCGGCAGCGGCTGGGAACCGGAACGACGGCACCGAATCACCGGGAACGGAAACAGAGAGGTCGTTACCTTCTTGAAATTTAGGCTTCGGGTCCTGTTTCGGCGCCATTCACGGATTACACTAACAAAATATGGGAAAAATCGACAGCTCCCATTCCAGTCAGAAACGGCGCCGCGCTCTACATACGTCATGACCGTCGCGGTGACGTAATAATCCGGCGACAAAGGATGCGCCCACAGAAAGTGAGTATATAAATAAATAAATGGAGAATTTTCTAGTTTTCTTCGGTTACATTTTTGACTCGGACTTGACTTGCAGCCTGTTGTAAAACATATATATGAAATGTAAAGTTGAAAAAATTTTCATTTGTCATTTATATTTAAACCTCTTAAAACTTTAACTTATTCTTTTAGAACAATATGAAATCATTCCTTAAAAAACACATTTATTTGTAATATTCCTTCTGAAACCTAATAATTTTATAGCGTTTTCTTGTTTTATATCTCCTCATTCTACATAAATGAAAACTATGGAATATGGGATTTAATCCCCCCCTCCAGGCCACCGACTCAACACTCTTTCTTGTATCTGTTTAATTCTTACAAATATCAAACAGCACAGTAGACCTTGTAGCGGGTTCAAAATGATCAAAGCCTCTAATGAGTTATTGACATCTGATAATAAAACGGACAGAGAAACAAAAAAAATGTTACATTGCATGTCAAGCATCAATGACATCTTTAAATAGCATTAATTATATAATTACAAAAGAAATATCACATATGACAGCAATGCATTTCCACGAATCAAACAAATGCTGGAAATATATATGATAATAATAAATAATCCTAATTGAAAGCACGAGTAAAGAAAAATAATGGGAAAAGGGGGTGTGTCCTTTATAACTTCTATGTTTGTTTGTTTTCAATTCTGGGCCAAACTGCATATTGTGACTAAGCTATTACAGCAAATCTTAATTAAAGGCTGTTGTAGATACACTAAACTAAAAACATGGGGCTGTGCTTCACGTCATTTGCAGACACATGCAAAGCTGAAAACTAATTATGTTGATTTTACTGCGACTGTGACGTCCGATTAAAAACAACAAGTGCTAAAAACAAAAAAATAAAGAGATCATGAAATGTCCTTAACCCACCTGCATTCACCGGAACACTATTTCATCCTTTTAGTTCAATAAATACTTCAAGTGGACCAGAAACTAGCCTTGTCTTTGAAATTTGTCACCGTGAAGATTTTTAAATATGTGAAGTGGAACAGCTGTACTTCAAATTCTACAAATACACAATACTGCAAATGCCAGATGTGTATAAAGGTCCAAATGTGTCACATGCCATTCACACACTCTTCTGAAAATGCTGCCAATTCGTTTGTCGCGAGTTCGAGTCGGAACTCGACTGAAAAGTCCGTCTTTGATCCGAGAACAGGAAACGAGTGCAGCGTCATGACAACAGACGGATGTAGCGTTTGCGGATTCTAGTGGCAACAGTTCCTCAAGGCAAAGGGAATGCTTCTTTAAAAACAGCATACATCCAACATAACTTACATCATAAATAATTCCTTAAAAATAGTATGACCACAGCATGAATGTCTAGCAGAAAAATCTACAGTGATGGCGTCAATGGCCCAGACCTCTCCGTTTCTGTCCAAATGTCAGAAATGATGATGCCATTTAAGGAAAATAGCAAAAATGTAACACATTATTATTATTATTATTATTTTTCTGTTCTGCTGCGTCTTGCTGTTTGTACATCTAAAACAATGCCCATTCGCTTTTATATCCTAAATATGATCCGTAAGGCCGTCGCCTTACTGGGTTCTGTGCAGGTAACATACTGAAATAATGCCGTTGACATGGAATATCGAAACAAAACTGTAAAAACCAGGTACAAAAGATACAATATAATCAAAAGACCACATGAAGAGGTGTGAAAAAGTCTTCTTCAGTCTTCACAGAAAAATATCAACTGAAGAAACTCACTGGACAGGAAGCGTCCTAAGTTTATATACATATGATAGGTAAAATTGAAAATAGATTTTCCTCTCTGTACATAGGACTGTATTCTTTCATCTTCCTCTTCCTTATTTACAAAGAACTCCTCTTCTCCAGGCCCCGCCCCCACCCCCGTGTCTTTCAGTTCTGCGTGGAGCTAGTCGAGAGAGATAACGTCAGATATGGAGCCGTAAAGCGCCGCCGCCGCCGCCTCCACCGAGGACCTGGACAGTCCCGAGAGGGCGTGGCTGTCCCTGTCCCGCTCCCTGTCTTTGTCGCGGTCCCGCAAACTGCTGGACGACACCAGGCTGCTGGTGCTGCCGCTGTTGCTGCCCCCGTTGGTGGCCGCCAGCGTGCTGCCCCCCGGGGTGCCCGGCGGCTCCCGCAGCATCTGGGAGGAGCCGTACGGCAGGAAGCGGTTGAGGAGCAGCTCGTGGTCCTCGGACGCCGACGCGGCTGCTGCGGCCGCCATCACCATGTTGTAATGCTGAGAGAGAGGAGACAGCTGTGGAGTAACCACCTTCATGTGTGTGCATGTTGTGCTCTGCCCCCTAGAGGCCAGAGTCAGGGCAAACCATTTCAAACATTTTATGTCGAGTGCAATTTACAGCTGATAATTGTAAAATGAGCATTTAAAGGTCCAGTGTGTAAGAGTTAGGAGAAATGATGTACACTTCTATGAGTTATAAACCATGACTCAGCATATATTTGGGGGTGGGGGGGGGGGGTGTGGAGGACACAGAGGAGAAGTCAATGTACCTGATTGTCGCCTTGGAGGAAGGAGAAGAAATTTAGATCTGTAACAAGATGACACGTGTTTAGCATATTTGTAATTTCAGACATGTCAAATAAAGTATAATCACTTGTCTGAATTTGACTCATGAAACCATCATAATATTCCTTTGCTGTTCTGGCGGTGAAGTCATCTGTTCGGGTGAAACATCACGGACGATACCTGCATCTTTATAAAGTCCGTGGGCCGACTCAATACGCTGAATTGCACATGTGGACCTGATGAGCCTCACTCTGATTGGTTGGGTAAAACTGCAGCTGTACCTGGCAGGTCACTGGTTGTGTGGTAGTAGTGGCGGTAGTCCTGGATGAGAGGAGGAGGTGGGGGAATGTAGCTGGTCTCCACAGAGGGCATGCTGGGGCCTCTGGTCACGGGTGACGCCTGACTGTGAAGGTTCAGAACTCTGGCAGGAAATGAAACACATCACATGACTAACACAGCACAGGAACACACACACACTTCCTGTTTCCTGTTTGCAGGCTCACTCACCCCTTGTTTGGAGGGGGAGAGACGGGCGACAGCGAGGGACAGGCCCGTTTAGGAGGCGGCTCGTCGTCGAGTTCGTCCTCCGAGGAGCTGTCCAGCGTCAGATCGATCACATCCACCTTCTTGCCGTTGTCGTTCGACGATCCGCGTTTCTGCTCGTGCGATTCCGTTCTGGACGAATCTGGAGAAGACGCATTGAAGTGAATCTCCGCCCGCTCGCCATCACACGCGAGCGAGAGCACGTGCACAGAACGCGACGCCTGTCGGCTACACACCACTGTCCACGCCGTTGTACGAGGCAGACACCTCCTGCACTTCCTTCTTTGACCTCATGGGGGACCAGTTTCCATCTTCCTTGAACTGGATCTCATCACAGTCTGAACAACTACTCAGGATCTCCATGAACAACCTGTGGAGACATTTACATGATTGTGAGGGAGGATTCCGCACGAGGAGGACGGTCCGAGGCTCCAGTTATGGATTAGGGATTTGATTCCAGGTTAGAGACGGTGGGGTGGACAGAATCGTACGTGAGGTTAGAGAAGGTGAGGTGGACAGAATCGTACGTGAGGTTAGAGAAGGTGAGGTGGACAGAATCGTACGTGAGGTTAGAGACGGTGAGGTGGACAGAATCGTACGTGAGGTTAGAGAAGGTGAGGTGGACAGAATCGTACGTGAGGTTAGAGAAGGTGAGGTGGACAGAATCGTACGTGAGGTTAGAGAAGGTGACGTGGACAGAATCGTACGTGAGGTTAGAGAAGGTGAGGTGGACAGAATCGTACGTGACGTTAGAGAAGGTGAGGTGGACAGAATCGTACGTGACGTTAGAGAAGGTGAGGTGGACAGAATCGTACGTTACGTGAAGCGTTTCTTCGTGAAGGTAAAGCAGGCGTAGATTTCCTGGCTCTGTGTAGTGAATTGTTAACCTTAACTTCTGCGCCTAAGCGGCAGAGGTGCTATGATCTTGCCATGTTGTGTTGCCTATGATGAGCTGCCTATGATGTGCTCTGAGGGTCAGGGCTTTTCTGATCTGTCGGGTAACAGAGACACGTGGCTTTGATTGACGTGGAGACGAGGCGGCGCTCACCCGTCGATGATGAGGTGTTCGTATGGAGCCTTCTTGTCACACACAGGACAAACCCAGGTGGGTTTCTTCTCGTTCATTTGGATATAAAGGGTCGCGTCGAAGCACTGGAGGTGTGAGCACGTTAACGCCCTGCAAGGGATGGTCAGCCTCATCTTCCCAAGCTTTGAAAAAATAAAAATAAATAACATTAGGGGACATGAGATAAACATCTTTTTCCCATCTTGCATAAAATATGGGTTTTATTGGAGAAAGACAATTTTTAAATGAACAGTATTTAAAGAATAGTACTTACAGGACAGAGGAGAGAGACTCGTAGACTGGTGGTGGCGATCTCACTCTCTGGATCTGCGGTCAGCTTTTCTTTGACTGAGGAAAACAGACAGTTAAAGGGTTAATATGCAAGGTTTTCTGAAAAGTCTCATTGGTTTGCTGTGTGTAGGACATTTCTGTGTCGTTGGGTAAGAGAAAGTGTAGACTGCACCTTTACCTACACAAGAGTGAAACATGTGTATTCATTAAGACTTTAGGAAACTTCCCCCAGATTTCATATTGACTCATAAACAGAATATAGTCAATGTGATTAATATTATTAACATATTACAGATGAAAATATTGATTCTATACACCTGCGATTTATTCTGAAGAGGACAAATGTGTTCCTGTAACCTTTGCACAACCACATCCACAACGTCCTTTAATCCTGGGACATCCGGTCCATTACACTCCACAATTATCATTGTATCAAAAGAAGAATATTGGCGTGACCATCGATTCTATTTCCTAGTTTGTATTTCCACAGTAAAGTCGTGTGGTGTCTTACTCAGCGCTCTGGAGTGGTCAGGGTTCCTTATTCCTTTGGCCCGTAGTCTTTGCAGCAACACCGCGGACGACTGTTGTCTCACCAGATACACAGCCATGGAGAAACTCTGATTACAGACACGAGACAAGAACGTTTACACGGAGTCCCCGTCCCACCGTTTGCTCAATATCGTTTCTATGAGTCGTCGTACTCTGCCGATTTCCGAGGTCCACGACACCACGATGGTGTTGGGGACTGTGGTGGACAGGCGGACGAGAGACGTTATGTTAATTGGGCGACTGGGCCTTTTTGGTTCCACTCCATTTTTAGTGGGAGGAAGATATCCCTGTAAAACGAACATCAGATGTCAGTCCATGATGGCGATGTCTGCTGTTTGAACGAGGACACAGATGAACAACAAACTGCGTGAGCTCACCGGGAGATTACAGGGTTTGCTGTTCACCTTCACACACAGATTCGGGGGGAAGTGATCCTCCTGGGGGCAGCTCGTCTCTGATAAACAAAATCTGAAAAGTCGAAAAAAAAGAAAGAAACAAAAAAAGCAGATGACATGAGCAGATGTTTTCATCGCTTAAAGTAATTGTTGTTTCTGTTTCCACTTCCACAAAAAGAGTTGGCTGTCTTGCTTTATTTTTACCATGTCAGGTGTGTCATGTACAGCCCCCTCCATCTATGATATAGGAGAGCACTTCTTAAAGGATGGCATTCATCCCAACACTAGAAATGAGTCCTGCAAACTGTGCTTTTCACTGTATGTTTATAAGGTATTCAACTTTTTAAAATCATTTATTTATTGAAAATAGGTTAAAAAAAAAGATAATTTAAAATGTTGGGGAAGATGAATCCATTATACAAACATTCTCCACACCCCCTCATTCCAGTTTAGAAATCTAAGTGTATTCGCTGCTCATATTAATAAACACCACACAAACCTTAACTGGACTTGTACAGCAAAATCACATTTAGTCCCAGAAATGTCCCTGAGAGAAAGAAGGAGAGGTCACGTCACAGTCACATTCATCAGAATCGCATGGCACAGGTATGTAATGACAATAAAGAGCCAGTTCACTGTGTCAGATACGAGTCACTCTGTTATTTATTACTTCCTCTCATCTTCTCTGAAGCTGAGTACAGTTTGCAGCAGGTGTCGCCACTTACATGGAGCTGCTGATCTGTTGAACTTGCTGTGGTGTTAATGCGAAGGCATAACATGATTCCTGGAACCGCTGACTGTTGTCTGAGGCTGCGCAGAAGAATGAAAAACAAGAAGTCAGGGCATATTTACAGGAACGGGAAATACAAATCACTGTTCAAAGTAAAAAATAGTGGACTCACCCAGGCTGGTTGGCTTAATGAGCTCATCCAGCACGTCATAGAATGGCAGTCTCTGGAGTTTGACATCGGGGTGCACGGGGTGCAGGGCGGAGGGGAGGTGAGGCAGACTTAGCTCGTGCTTAGGCCCAAGTAAAGAGACAGGCAGCAGAGGTGAGGGGGAACCGTGGCTGTCAAAGCCCAGCTGGGCGAGGCCAGCGGGCAGGCTGGAGGCAGAATGAAGGCCCGGCAGCGCCAGGTCGACCGGCGAAACCATTTTGGTGGGGAAGCGCCGTCTGTAGAGCTCCTTGATCTTCATCTGCACGGCGGGACTACAGCCAGCCTTGAGTAGATGGAGAGCTTTGGTCAAAAGTTCATGTTTGCGTCCGTGCTTATTCCGACCGGCATAGCCCAACAACACCTGGAGCTCCGAAACTCGAAGGCTCATCACCATTTGCTGGCGGGAGAAAACGAGGAAAACTATGATTTAATGGCTGCAAACAATTTGGAAGACACTGATGGAAAGAAACACAACTTATTTTCTCAGTGTGACATTAGATACAATTTGATAAACAACAACAATGTCCCGGAATTGTCTAGCACATTTATCTAAATCCCAGAATGGCACGATGGATGACCTTGGTGCTTTGTCTTTGTTTATCAATCAATCAAAGTTTATTAACTGCATTCTGTGACATCTATGTCATTTTGTTTGGTCTATTTCTATTTTTTTTTTTTTAGTAATGCGCTGTATGATAAAGACAGAAACAAATCAATCAAAATAATGATACATGTACTTGAGCAATAAATATTTCACTTGCAGAGATATGAGGGAATCTATCACACTCTTTATCTGGTTATCACCGATACTCACAATATGTATTCAGTCCAAAATAGGCTACTGGAAAAACATGGCCACGCAACATGGTGGCCGCCATAATTATAACGAGTCTATGATGCAAAGAAAGGCTAAGGAAAGAGCAATGGGCGCACTTCAACACGCCCAGGTGAGGACACATTCTAAAAATAGAAGGATAATTGGTTTGTATTTCATTATGTCACCTTAATATGACTCACCGCACCTTTCAAGGTGCAGAATGACAGAAGTGCGTGTTCAGAGACAGTAAACATCACAACAACACTGGAAATCTGGCTGCATTCCTTCAAACATGAGATTGTTAATCATAATTCAATGAGTAGCTGATCTCATGTAAGGATGTGTGTTGAATGCCTTGCAGAATAACTTGATTGTTGACTTTACATTAGTGGTTCAGCTCATTGAACTGTCTGGTAGGGGTCGTGTCAACAGAGCAGAGGTTTGTTTACATATTCAGACAAGACACACATGCTTTCTAGCATCGATATTCAATGTTTCTGACAACAGCTTATCAGTAGCTCTCCTGCAGAAAGAGGGAGACATCATATGCTAGCTAACAGCGCCTGAATGCTACTGATGACGTCCGGATTTGACACTGAAATTCACACTGTTTCGATTATTCCGTGTGTTCGAATAGTAACGTCCAACACGGGTCAGCGTCAAAGCTCAACACTGTGCTGGTTTTGTATCGTATTTCACGGATGAACATCATGTTTGGGCAGAGATGGTGCTAACGGCGAATGCTAAACTGCGCCTGCCTTCCAGGGAATAGTCAGATCCCGTTTTCAGGGAAACACAGCGGTCCGGCTGCTGAAACACAACAACTGTCAGGTGGTTGGAGCCACAATACGGCCGAGTTCAAAGCGCTGACGTGACTTTGTCTTTTGTCTTTGCCTGAAAGTGATAATGTGGCCTTATCTGCCAGTGAGCGGCTCAGCGGGGACAGCCTGTGAACGCAGCGTCGGCAACAATAACAAAGCTAATGCTAGCGAGCTAGCTAGTCGGCTAACCACCGGTCTGGGCCCCTCTGCGTCCCTGTTTCAGATTTATCCGCTCTGGTAGCGCCTCTCCCGGGTCTCTGCTGCCAAATGAACACGATGCGGTGCTTTGAAAAATGTACTCTGTGTTTATAAAACGGTTATTTGTCAAGCTAAGTCAGGGGCTAGCTTTACCTTCAGTTCCGCACTCTCCGCCATCTTGTTGTACTGGCTGCGCATGCGCAACTGATAGCCTCAAGGGACGGAGACAATTCAAAAAGTGGGCAACTTCTTGCGAGCAGACAGCAGGGGGCGCTACCGGCACATATATCGTCACGTCATGAACAACCGGATATACATTTATAAACAAACCACTCAGGACAACCAGCTAATTATAGACTTTTCCTTGTCTCTACTGATTTAACAACAATATTGATAAGAAATAACAATAAACTAGTTATCATATTTCATTATTTTCAGCACCAGTGTGGTTATTTACTTTTTTTATGATACTTGTGGTGCACTTGAATATTCGAATATTAATCTGGCCTGTCATAGTTTATGTTTGGGCTCATGATTGAACCGGAAGTGAATGCAAATATATGCAAAATGTACCATTATAACAAAGATGATAAACCCCAAGTTCAGCTCTTATAGTGTTGTTCCATGTTTTATATTGTTTCATCTTATGTCTTAAAGGGAATAGTTACATGTTTACTTGCAAATAAATTGATTGCATTGATTTTTATTATTTTGAAACCAGGACATTTCACTGCACTGACCTATTTTCAAATTGTGATGTTTTCTCTAGGGACATGAGAACATCAAATTAAAGGTCAATCACGCTCAAATGAAATGGTAGTTTAATCATTTTATTTTCTGATATGTGCAGAAAATGGGAGAAATGAAAGTTCATGGACGTACAAAGTGAAAGTTTCAAGTGTCAGTCCTCCTGTGAGATGTAGTAACAGTCACATGATGCATATTAGAGAATCGAGAGTTCATGTTTTATGTCTATCAAACGTGATATGATGAAGAATCCCACATGTCTTTCTTTTCATAAAATGATTTATTCATTAGCGATGACAGAAACAAATATTCTACTCTCGATACAATATGCTGCTACTTACAAGGTCAGGGGTCAAGTTTGGACCTGACTTTCTTCTGAGTTTGTAAAAAAAATAAAAATAAAAGAGAGAAAGAGAAGCATTGGTTTGACCTATATATTATTATCTTCAGTCCTAATTTGAATACACAGGCTTTTATTTCTTTATTATTTTTTTTGATTCCACTCATTTAAAGTGCATTTATCCAGAGTATAGTAAAAAAGTAAGAAGTGGGAGGAGTCACAATACTGTGACATCTGATCCAAGCTGCTGTTATTGACAGATAAACAAACAGGATCGGAATAAATAAACAAAAATGAATGAATAAATAAATAAATAACATCCTAGAGCTATTACAAGATACATATACATTGTCATTGCACTTTGCCACAAATAATAAATATCAATCATTTCAGGGGGAAAACAAAAACAAATGGTGTAAAATGAATGACATAAACGCTGAGAGTGTATAGATACACATTATTTAAATATTACAGGTCAATTATACACAATGTACTAGAGTCTCTGTGTGTTGTTTCCTCCTTGTTTGACAGGAGCTGGATGGAGGGTGGTGTGTGTGTGTGTGTGTGTGTGTGTGTGTGTGTGTGTGTGTGCGCGTCTGTGTGTCTGTGTGTGTGTGTGTGTGTGTGGCTCATGGCGGCAGCAGAGGGGACTTGAAGGAGCAGGAGCCGCTGCAGTGTCGAGGAGTCAACATCTTACAGGAGAAATGGTGCAAAGCGTCGTGAGCTTCTATGAAGAAGGGGAGACGAACATCAATAGAGGAACAGACCCAGGGGAACGCTCTCAATCATCATTTCATAC
>JAFBJT010012353.1:185230-209568 GCA_016785325.1 Chascanopsetta lugubris | reverse complement strand
GCACCTTTAATAACTATCCGACACATTCCCGCGTTGCAGCTGTGAATAAACGCCGTACAACAAACGAAAAAAACACTGCGGAGCGCGATCCAGCTTTAAGTGAAACTGAGTGAGCGAGACAAGAGCGAGCCGCCTTGACCCCCGACCCTCCTCCTGGCGGCGGCTCCGCTTTCCCATTCGCGGCGTCGCCCCTTTAAAGAGCCGTTCTGACTTGGCTCTCTCTGATTGCATTTGGAGACGAGTTGGTCCATAAAGAGGGAACTACTCACTCGCTGACGAGAGCCCTGACAGGCGCAGACGCTGCACACCGCACCTTTAAATCACAACTAATGACTAATTAAGTGCTTTTCTAAGAAAATCTCAAAACACACGCAGAACACACACGCGTCTGCGTCTGCGTCTGCTCATCTCTTCACAAATCCAAGTGCCGTACCAGATAACCCCGGCTGTACCTGACCCGCCGGCCCCTTACTCCACTCTGCCGCCGCCAACGGCCGACGCGCACTTGTCTTCCCGCCAGACGCTTGAATCTGGTCACAATCGATACAGTGAGAATCAGAGGGAGAGATAAGTGCTGATATCATCACATGGATGACAACGCGTTGTCCCGCGCAGCCCATTACAGCGTCAGCACGTAGGTCACGGATGTAGCGCTTACAGCACCTGTTAGGTAATGAGACGCACGTCGAGTGGCCGACACAAGGGTCAGGACCTGTTGCTCTGAGTCGCTCGTGATGTAACTGTGATTTAGAATTCAATTAGGTCTTTCGTCACGTAGCGAGAGTCATTTCAGTTAATGAGGTTTTTGTGCAAGTGTCATGGAGGCACGGACTTTGAGTACATATATATATATATATATATATATATGTACTGTATGTGCCTTATAGATCAGAGCGTCGTTTCCAAGCAGAAAGGAAAATAAATGTAAGAGGGTTCAGAGGGAGAGGGAAAAGAATAACCATATTACAATTTCTCTGCAGCAATATGCAATAAAAAGAAATGTAGTAAACACAGTCCAGTACTTCAAACTGACCCGTTCTCTCTCTTGCGATTACGCGCCGTGATCTACGGCGCCGTGTCTGGCTACGCTTCCGCCTAACAACCCTTCAACAAAACAAATCCCAGCGTGGAGGGAGGGGAGGGGGCCGCTTATTGCTCGGGGGGCTATGTAAATCCGAGAGTACACCATTCTCCGAAGAGACAAAACAGAACAAAAAAAACGCGTGGCTTCGCATAATGGCACCTTTTCACCAGGTAGGTTTGTCAACAACACCACTACTGAGGCGAAAGCCATTCTTGCTTTCAGGCGTACACGGAGTCCACGAGACAAAGTAAGTGAGAGTGTGTGTGTGTGTGTGTGTCACACACACTCCGGGCCTTCCGGTGCATGCGTGGAAGATGGAGATTGTAAGTACCCCTCTTTCTGTAGTCGGCTGGAGAAGCGAATGCAAGTGCGGCCCACAGGTCTAATCTAGCAACAAGGGCCAGGCAGCATTCTCAGCCCTTCTTTCAATAATTCATGAAATGTGTTTGCTGTTCTTCCTTGACCCGGCGCAACACAATACGTCTCCCGCAGCATGACACCCCTCCCATGCGCAGCACCTTTTCCAGGGCAACGAGGGAGCCCTGAGTGTTTCTAACTGCTCGGTCGCACCAGTGATCTCACACAGAGAGTGTCACTGCTATATCTCATTTCAATTTTACAAACACTACAGCGCCCGGGCTTCAAGCAGCCAATGTGTTTATTAGCCATCTGTTACACTGTGTGCCAGAATGTTGGGGTGGTGAGAGAAGGAGGTGGGGGGGGAGGCGGCGGGGGGGGGGGGGGGGGGGGGCTTCAAGAAGTTCTAAGTTAGAGATCGGGCGACTTCTGCTCCGCGGCATAGAGAGAGATTCCCATATTGATGAGTGACCTCCAGAGTCTGCTGCGAGGATTTCGATGACTGTGTCGTGACAGCGCGAGTTGGATTACGGGGGAAACGTGACGGGCGAGGCGCCGTCTTTTAGCCTAATTCCTCATATTGGGAAGGGATTAGAAAGCTTCGGAGACAGCTACCGGACTCAAAAGTGGACAAACACTGTCCCCGCCCCTCTGCACACATCATCATTCGGATCGGGTATCGATGCTTTATCTTTGCTACTTTTCTTCTTATTGGAAAAAGTCGCTAAGTCAACAAGGAAGACTGTTAGCTCATCCCGGCCCATCTGCTGCGCTTTGATAACTCATTAATGGAAAAAATCCTAATCCCCCCCCCCCCCCCCCCCCCCCCCCCCCCCCCCCCCCCCCCCCCCCCCCCCCCCCCCCCCCAAACCCACACCCCCCCCCCCCCCCCCCCCCCCCCCCCCCCCATCCGTGCTCCTGGTCAGGATTACACACGCAGACTCTGCGATTGCATTTCACTCGTACTCTATTTCTGAATATGGCAGCGGCATTAAATTAACAAATTGTTGGACTCCTCCAATACCGACTCCATGTGCTGAAATAAAATATGATTTCATTGGCCGCAGGAAAAAGAAAAAAAAAGAAAGGACGAGCAGAATGGGATGGGAGTGAGAGGGAGAAAGAAACAGAAGTAAAATAGAGTTAATGGATTCTCTTATCGGTTACATTCAGTTCTGTGAGGACTGTCTGTCACTGCGTTTACTCCGATGCCTCATGTCGCTGGGGTGCATTAAGCTCAGGCTCTTTTTTAGCAAAAGCAATTTAGGGCGACTGTATTGCGATGGGATTCTTTAATACCGCAGAATGCGATGAGCTTTGAATGCATTACACACTGGCCAGTGCGTCGCAGTCGACGCAAGCCGGAGATGGTTTGTCTGAGTCCGACGTCTCAATATTGAAATCGGAGTCGAGCAGATGAGGAATATCAAGAAGTTAATTCCGGGGCTCGCGTTTAAATGATCAACTGACAAGAGTCATTGTGCCCGTTTGATTTGCCATTTGGAACAAATCAGTGATGGTTGATGTGATTCCGACTTTGTCAGAGATGAATAACCATCGAAGGCGATGCTCTCGCTGACGAGTCGGAGGTTTTCATGGCGCGGCAGAAGAAGCAAGCTCCATTGTTCGTTTTTTTTTCCGATTGAGAGCAAATAAAAGCAGCCATTGATTCCTGGTGCTCGGCGAGCAGATGGGATTAGCCTTTCTGTCAGCACAGCTGAGCAGCCCAAAACTATAAATAATATCCGAAGAGTGTGGTGATTAAAGGATTGTTTTTATATGAATACATTAACTTAAAACCACCGACCCCCCCCCCCCCCCCCCCCCCCCCACCTCCCCCCATTTCAACCACAACACCTTATCCCGCTCACTCCCCTCCTCTCATCCATAGCAGGGAAAGTTAAAATCGGTAATAAAATATTCATACGCAGCTATTTGCTTGAGAGAATAATTTATTTTCTTGGGTGGAGGCCCCTTTTAGAGATATGCATCTGTGGGAATCCTTCGGGGAGCATTGTGTTGTGTGCGGCTGCTCTTTGATCAGCCCGGAATGAAACGTTGGGTTTCAGACGGGGATCAGAGCAAAGACAGGCGAGGGATTCAGACAGGGCGACTTTGCCATTCACGTTAATGGGTTGTGAACAGTGAGAGCTTGCCTTCTGGACAACGTGTCATCAGCCTGACAGTGGGAATTTCGGGTCAGGGCCAGAAGGGAGAGGTGGAGATTTAAAAAAGAAAAAAAGTAAAAAAAATAAATAAAGAAGCAAAGGGGCTGGAATAAATATTTAACAGAATAGTTAAATCAGCGAAAGTGGGGAATGTGCTTCGTTCGGCGGTGATGGGGAAGTTAGCTCGCTGGAAAAGCGTTAGATACATGGAACCGTGTTTCATCAGCCCTCCGGTTAAAGTTGCACCCTCACAACACATACAGACGCACTGAGAGACTGTTGCTTCAAGCAAAGTGGAGGAGATGGTGCAGGGAGGACAGCTGAAGTTTGGCTCTTTGAGCTTGTTGTGGAGAAAAAGTTCCAGATATAGTTATCGTTCATCTTCAATACTATAATTCTAGCATTATGGGCAATGAGTTATTATTATTGTATCTTACTATTATTATTATAAGTTTCCTGTAACCAATATTTAAAATGTTCATATACATGCATCTTTTTATTTTGATTTTACTATGTTTTTCTTCACCACACTGAAAATAGTTGATACTTTTACCCTTCAAGGAAACTATAGTTTCATATGATCTCCCAGCTCAACTTCACTCATTAGCTTTAACAAAATCCATGAAGCTAATGAAAGTCTGGCTAATAGGTTAAGCAGCTTGCCCAGACCTCTTTAATCAGTAAGACACAAAAATTCCATATTATCTCATTCTCTGGATTAAATAATATATTCTAATCTGTTTCATAACTTCTTTCTTCTTCAAGATCGCACATCAATTTCAGAGATTTACATTATTACAAAAAGATGTAAGGTATGTTGCAAAAAAATAATTGCTTATTATGGAATATTCAGATTGAAAACTCAGGCGCGCAGTAATTGCTGGATTACATACATTTTTCTGGATGTGGTGTGAGCCTACATGAAATCATCCAGCCTGTTGTAAAAGTTAAATCATCGATAATAATGAGAAGAAAAAAAAAGAAAGAAAATCCCTTTCAGACTATTTTAAAAGATCTGACTGCATAACAGAAATAAAGAAAAGAGAGACAGAAAAACTTCTGGGAGGAAAAGAGGTTGTGCCTGTGATTCTGCAATAAAAGGCATCTTTGGCAGACACAGTGGCATCATGACCTACTAAGAAATAACATATGGAGGGACGTTGCACAGCAGGTGAGCACAGTTATTTCCTTGCAGAAAACCTGCTGCAAAAAGTTGAAAAGAGAAAAAAAAAGAAGAAAGAAAAGAATGTCAGGGCTAACCAGGGGAATTCAAAGAGCACAATAAATGGTACAAAAAGGCGGTTTTACTTCCTCAGATCTAAAAAGAAAAAAAAAACACTTTCTGGGATTTCTTAAAATGGGTAAAGTGAAATCACAAGAGAAACCAGCAAACAAAGCCACAGTGTTTCTCACTCACAGAAACGGTTATTTAATATTTTCAGTGGCTGCGGCGGCAGAGAGCGGCTGGATGTGGGAGAATAACCCCGATGATGTCATCGTGATGTCAGCAGAGTTATTTTGTCTTGAAACCACAGGGGGAGGTTAATGAGAACAAGTCTGAGTTAAGATTAGAGCATGTGAGAGAGAAGGAGACAAGGCTGAGGGAAGCTATACTATTGCAATGCATTATGGGAAGGGAAGGATGCAGTAATTGCATACAGAGTTCCTGCCGATCAAGGGAAGTTTAAGTTAAGGCTTTTTCAGGCTTTTTAAGAATAAAACTTCTGGCAAGCTTCCATCACAACATTCTAAAATTAAACCTGAACATTTTTTAAAGGTTCAGATTAAGGTGATTTTTTTTCATTTTCCTGTGCTGAGATATAATTCAAAAATAATGAAATACAAATCTTTTCATAACATGTATAATCACCACATGGATAATTATTATTTTTGTTATTCTAGAATAAGTATTTTATTTTGAAAGGCAGATACTGGGAAAATAGAACAATTTACAATTTTTATTGATAAATTAAAGCTACAATAGGTTCCTCAAGGGTGACGTGAGGGTTTTTCACCTCTTGGTGTCACTAAATTCAACACAAAAAATGTATTACTGATTATTTTGTGATTCAAGATTGTTATTTGAAAAAGATACTAAGAAATGTCAAGACTTTTGAAATAGTCACTTAATACATATTGAATGAAGGCCTTTATTTCTAACCTCATCATTTCACTGACTTTTTAACACGATGATTATGAACTCAAACTCAAGACATCTCCTTTTAGAATCTGCTGCTTGTGAGACCTGCCCTCTCTCAAGTTCACCGAACCCTCATATGGTTAAATATCAATTTCAACCACAACACAAAATAATTTTTCCATGTTCTCACCATCTGTCAGGACCTGCTGAGCAATGTGTGCTTGCATAACACACACACACACACACACACACACACACACACACACACACACACACACACACACACACACACACACACACACACACACACACACACACAGAAAGTGCGTGCATGTGTGGGTGGCGGCTTCTGTTGGTCCGCGTGTGCGTTGCCACTTTGAAGAACCAGAGAAAAGCGCATCGCGCTCATGTAAACAAAGCATAAACTTTAGACTCACCATGAAGAGCATGCGGAAGTTGGCCAGTTCTCCGAAGAAATCCTCCAGGCTGACCGTGTGGGGGTCGAAGGCGAAGAAGCTGCCGATGCTCTCGTAGAGCTTCTGCATGTTCTTGTGCATGATGGAAAGTTTCTCGTACTGCTCGCGGGCATGCTTGCAGAAGCCGTGACGGGGGACGGGAGTCAAGGAGAGCAATGGAAAACATATCGGCAACATACGAAAGCACTCGCAGACGGTGTCATTTCAGTGTCTTTTGCGCTATTCAAAAAAAAAAAACCCACAAAAATAAAAACCCTCACCTGTGTCAAGGTCAGCCAAACAAACCAGCGCATAAAGGAGGGTCAGAGACAATCTAATGTGCCGTTACAATGACCTCTCCATCTCACGGTGGAGTCAATGGCCACGGTGAGCTAATAGGCGCGGCCCCAGCGGTAATGGAAAGGTGTTTTGTAGTCGGCGGCGTGACACAGATGGTCCGCTGGAAAAGCTGATTGCAGTCATTGTTCTATTGTTTCTTGCAACAACAGTGGGGTCAGGTTGTTTTGAACCTGGCGGCTCACGTCGCACTATGTAATTTACTGAACAGGCGGAGCACTCTTCTCCCGGTGAATGGCTATTGACAGGCGGCATCAGTTAAGCATTATCACAGCAGCCACCGACCTCATGGAGACTGCGCCTGGACACTCCGAGAGTCGCGCGGCTCGGCCGGGGCCTCTTCACGCAACACAACACGGAGACAACACACTGCGCGTGTGTACGCGGCACATACGTACCACATGCAGGTCTAAATTACAACCTGCACAAACTCGGTTGCAGCGTCAACAATAACAACACCCAGAACATCTCCACTCATTTTTTATTATTATTATCTTTTTTATTTCTGCTTAAAAAGCTGCAATATCGGCAATGGCTCATTATAATGATGTGGAATTATTATAAATGAGGTTTCATTTTGTCTGAGTGCCATTGGATATGATATCATAACGCTGAGTCGGTAAAAATAGCTCGGGCAGGGACACAAACACGGGTGATCGGATGCACTGAAAGCAAGATGAGGGCTAATGCTAACGGAACAGCTCACCCGCCATGTCCATCACTATTTTCCTCACTCTACGTCACAGTTATTCTTTATCTTTATTTTGTGCGACACAAAAACTTTTCAAAGCAATAGGTGTGTTCAAAAACTATGATTAAAGGTGCAGTGTGTAATGTTTCTGTGCATTTTTTGGTATAATCACTTGCTTTTTACGTAATCCTAAAATGAGCCCTTTTACATATATTTACACCAGGAGCGGATCCACCCTATGGGGGTGGCCATGTTTTTACAATAACCCAGAGTAGATGCACTACTACTGGTTCTCCTGCATGCTCAAATGGGAGGGGTGAGGCCATGGATAGAATATGCAACTTCACCGCTAGATGCTGCCAAATCTTACATACTGCGCCCCCCCACGCTCCTGCTCCTTCACTGACCTAAATGTGACCTTGGGTGTCATTGTTACAAAGCCGCCCCCCCCCCCCCCCCCCCCCCCCCCCCCCACACACACACACACGAACTCATTAACTGCTGCAAAGACTGTAATCAGCCACTTCTCTGAGCTCCCACCGAGGGAATCCAGAGGTACAGACTGAAGGGGCTGATGCATATTTGATGTGTTCAGGATTAGCTGCATGTAAGTGTTGCAGCATGTTGGGGGAATGGGCGGCTTCCCAGCAAACCTCGGGGCATTATGTTTCAGAGGTGTTAGTTAAGGGAAACGTGCTCCAGTGTGGGAGTGGTGTTAAGGGAGGATGTCCACATGCAGAGTATGTGGGGCGAGACACTTTTCAATACCTCCGTCTTCATTTAATCTCTCAGGCGCTCAAAATGTAATCTAAAGAAAATCTCAAAATAGAATAAAAATAACACCTAAAATAAACAATAATACATAGATCAATAATCACTGAATATTCACAATATCCCACATTGTTTGAGTCAGATTACATGAGAATATATTTCCATTGTCCTTAATCAACTTTTAGCCTTAACCGAGGCCGTGATCCGCCTCTTCACGATATATAAGGCACAGCCATCTTGTTCTGTGTCATGGGTACAGTTATGGGCAATTAGTGCTCGTGTGCAGTCGCCTTGGCAACACACACAGGCTGGTGCTCCAGCATGTGGCCTGTGATTGTCGGGGTTGAACGGTTATAAGGAGACTGCTGTTTGCGAGCACTCCGCCATTGTGATGTGGACGCCACTGGTTTTTCTGCCACGCGGTTTGATTCACCGATCCCTAATTTGTGATCATTGGATATTTTGTGTCCGTCGGGACGTTACAGGAAGAAATATCATACACTACTCGTATAGGCGTGCACCTGATTATGCTCATATTCGAGTGCGTATTTGCAGGGAGTCGTTGTTGTGACAGAGAGCTGAGCACAACATGGTGACAGGCCTGGGATGGAATCCCTCCATGGGAGAGTAAACTCAAAGGGCGGAGTGACGGGACGGTCCACCATAAGAGTGAGAGCACACATGGGCCGATGGATGGACTCATTCTTCTGTCTTTCCTCTTTCTCCTTGTCTGCGCACGACTGATTTATCCCCTTTGCTTCTGTCAGACTGCTTTTTATCTCTCTCTCTCTCTCTCTCTCTCTCTCTCTCTCCAGCTCCCTGCTAACTCCTCTACAGAGGGAGAGGAAACTCAGGGGCTCAACAGATGGATGGAAAAGTACAACTTTGCCAAAGTTAGATTCTCTATACATCCACACCGCTGACAGAGAATGTGCAGCACTGGCTTGCATTGCATTGGAAATAATACAGACACACACACACACACACATGAAACACAAATGAAAACACATACACACACACACACACACACAAATACAAATATGAGGGCAATGACACAAACATACTTCATACGAGTCTTCGTACTTCATCTAAAAATTGGACTGAAGACAGTTGCGTTAGTCAAACTGGGCTGCGTTCAATATTCCCACGCTCAGCGATGATTCACCGGCCTTCGTGGAAAATGTCCTCGCTGCGATAACAACATAAAACACACAAATCAGAAACACGCTAAACTGACAACACGGCGCAGCAACAGGTCACATGCGCGCATAATGAGAAAATAATCAATGTGTCAATTAGCGGCCAGAGGCGCGTTGATATCTCCCAACAGCGGCGGCGGCGGCGAGATGGAAATGTGTGTTAACGGCATTTACATAGATTATTGATCGCGAGCCGCTGTGGAGCCGTCGCTGCCTTTAGCTCAGGAAACATTTGGGTCAGAGCTGCTGCCTCCCTGGCAGAATGATAGTCAAAAAACATTAAAGCGCCGGTTACTTCTGCTGCTCGCCGTGGCTTGTGGCTCTCCGTGTTTCTGCATTCTCGATTTCTCGCCCTACACACACACACACACACACACACACACACACACACACACACGCGCGCGCGCGCACGCAGGCACGGCTGCACGGATGTGTCCCGCTGGGGGCTGGACTGAGGCTGGTTGGTGCTTTTGCTCCTTGTATTTCCACATCAAAGACATGTCATATTGATGGAGCCTGACGCACACTATCCTGCAGCAACACGACCGGTATGGTGGAGGCCCCATCAAACACTCACACAGATACGGAGTGAACACACACACACACACACACACACACACACACGCAACCAATCACTCATGCACCCACACATGACTACAAATCTATAGATGCATGGATATAAAGCAGCGCCACCTGTTTCTCTTTCCTCTCCCTCTCAAAACACAAATCCCGTCCAATTTCCCTTTTTTTCTTTTTGTACTTTCCTGTCTGACACCGTCTCGCTCAGACCCTTTGTAATTCCCTTTCTATGTCCCCCCCCCCATGTTCTCTCCATTAAGTCAAGAAGAAGAACTCCCCTTCCTTCCTCTGCGATACTCGCAGTGAACTTTCAGAAGTACACCGTCTGAGCCTGTGTCTGGTATTCACGTCGCTTGGGCTCGAAGCAGATGGGAGCAGAGGCGATGGGTCTCAAGGTAAAGCATCACGCAGCCTTTGGTTGCCCCCGACCCTGTTTGTCAGTCTCGGCTCTCCTCCTCCAGCTCTGCTCTCAGGAGGAGGAACGAGCGCGTGCACTTCCTGTGCACTGAACCTCACCAGCACAGATCAAGACAATTGCTCCAGGGCGAGAGAGAGAGAGAGGGAGAGAGAGAGAGAGAGAGTGAGTGAGTGAGAGGAAGGTAGCAGAGATGAATGTGTGCTGATGCAAAATGGTGGAATCAGAAAAAAAAAAAAAATCTTCATGGGCATTTGTTTGAGCTCTTCTTCACCTTTTCTTGATTTCTGGGCTTTTTTTGAAAAAGCACAGCTACAAACAATACGAGTTCAAAAGCAGCTTGTGGGATAAGCAGCGCATCACAGAGAGGTTCCGCTTTCAAACCGCCGGCTTCCGACAGTGTCACGTCTGACAGCGTCGATTCACAAAGACGGTGTCAGATGTCAATGGCGGCGGCGCGGCGCTGGTTCATGTTTTCATAATTCTCTCTCCCTCTTTCTCGCTCAAATCCCTCGCTGTTGCCAAACTCCACCACGTCCTTGTGAAAATCTCGCATTAGTGCTTTGTCCTGCGGCCGTGTTTCTCATTACTGTGTTTAACTTTTTTTTTTTATCTGTGTGTGTGTGTGTGTGTGTGTGACGTGCCAGAGAGGGTACATTTAACATCAGTAAGCTGCGATTAAGGGCGCTCGTTTTTAACACCACGACAAAGTGACATCAGAATCATATCCAAGTCAGACTTAGCCCAGATGTGAAAGGGGAGCTTTTTCTCAAACTGAGACTCTCATAATGAAATCCAGAGAAAGACGAGGGAAGAGGGGAGGGGGTGGGGGGGGGGGTGGAGTGGGGGTACATCCATTTTTAGCCAAGTTTAGGCAGCTTTCACAATGGTCACCTGTGAGGCCTGCCATAAATTACCTGGTTTGTTTACCTGTGTGCATGGGAGAGTTATTAAAGTGCTGCATAAAACCCAACAGCGGGGCCCAAAAAGCCTCCTTAATAAATCTCCTGTAACCTAGTTCCATTAATGTTTATTTAATGCCTCTCCTATGCGAGATGTGAAAGGGGAGCTTTTTCTCAAACTGAGACTTTCATAATGAAATCCAGAGAAAGACGAGGGAAGAGAGGAGGGGGTGGGGGGGGGGGGGAGTGGGGGTACATCCATTTTTAGCCAAGTTTAGGCAGCTTTCACAATGGCCACCTGTGAGGCCTGCCATAAATTACCTGGTTTGTTTACCTGTGTGCATGGGAGAGTTATTAAAGTGCTGCATAAAACCCAACAGCGGGGCCCAAAAAGCCTCCTTAATAAATCTCCTGTAACCTAGTTCCATTAATGTTTATTTAATGCCTCTCCTATGCGCTCGCTGGCCCCCGTCCGTCCGCCCCTCGGCCCGACGGCCCAAGGCCCCACACTAAGCCTGCTTTGCTCCAAACCCCACCAGCCCTGCTCCCCTTTATCCCCACACCTACTGCCAACAGCCCCTCTGGGCCAAATTACGCCAAGGCTGCCCACCGACTGGACACAGCCCATCATGCTGAGAGTGAGAGTGGGGATGAGAGCGGGGATGAAGGAGTCGAGGCAGGGCAGAGAGAGTGAGAGGGAGTGTGCAAACTGTAGAACGACATGAATTTAAGAATTCGTGCGTTTAAAAAAAGAAATGAATGCACTTTTCCTCCCGTGCATTTACGACTTTTCTTACTCAATGAAAAAGCTGAATATGGAAGAAGAGAGAGACAAAGGACAGGGCCACTCTGGAGTGTAGGGAGTGTGCAAACTGTAGAACGACACGAATTTAAGAATTCGTGCGTTTAAAAAAAGAAATGAATGCACTTTTCCTCCCGTGCATTTACGACTTTTCTTACTCAATGAAAAAGCTGAATATGGAAGAAGAGAGAGACAAAGGACAGTGCCACTCTGGAGTGTGTGATGATACAGGTGGAGGTGAGAGGGGGGTGGGGGTGGGGGGGTCCGTGGGGGTCCGTGGGGCGAGCAGGAAAGAGGCTGACAGCGTCCTGAGCTGGGCAGCAGCACTGACACCGGGGCTGTCAGAGCGAATTAGTGGAGCATCCCGCTCCAGGAATTTGGGATGTGTTCTTGTGTGGAGGTGGAGGTGGAGGAGGACGAGGGGGGGGGGGGGGGAGAGGGGGGGTGGGTGGAGGGCGGAGGGGAGTGTGTGGGAGGAAGGAGGAGGGTGGGGGGTGGGTGAGAGTGGGGTGTAGTGGTTTCCAAAATCTAAAAGGAGCACAACACTTAAAGGTACAGCTCGAGATGACTCGATACAATGTGTGCGCCCTATTTGATTGTTCACACTAATTTAAAGATAAATGTAGATTATATGAAAGAAAGGTAATTAAAAAAAATCTGTTAATATGTGTACAATACAAAAAAAACAACCTATGTTAGAATTGTATTCAAATAAATATGGGAGAGCACCAAGTCCACCCACGCCTGAGACTACTTTTAAATTCTGCATCACACTGCTTAAACAAATTAATATAGAATTGTCTAAAAGGGACCTTTTTGGGGAGATTACATTCTGGAAAACTGTAAAAGAAAAAAAAAAAAGATTCTGAAGAAATCTGCCCTTTTTTCAGCATCCACAGTAAAACTTGAAATTCTTTCTTGGCCGATGTTGCAACCTTCCACCAAATGTTCTCGTCCAACCGACCAAACAACAAACCAAACAAAGAAATAGGGGCCGAAGTCTCATTCTGTGACATGAATGTATCCCCACATATCAAGGAAATTCACCAATGTCCGCTCTCGCACTAACACTCCACTTTCCAGAGTTCATCAAGTAAGTTGACCTTCAATCAAACTATGTGGCCGACGGTTGCCTGCAAAGACCTTGGCCTCCAACTGTGGCTAATGCAGTCACATTACTGCTGTAATAGTCGTGGCTTATTCCAACCTGCGTTTGCAAACAGCTTTTGAAATGTTCTCAGTAAGAAAGGACTCTAACTTGTAGAGAGGAAGAAATGGGAATGTGATCGTCGTACAGTCTCCACTAAAATGAGAGGCTGTTTTTGCAAAGCAAAGTACCAAAGTAACCAAAGCAAACCAAAACAAAAAGAATACCTGAACCGTTGATGAGCACTTTGACCCCAACGAACAGCATTCCAGTGGGGCTTTAATTTCCAATATGGCTGAAGGACGAGTGGCACATTTCAGACTAAATAAAGGGATGGAGTTAACGGATAGTTCGCTGAATACATCCCTGGCCTTGGGAATAATACGTCCTGCCCTGTTCACCCGGCAACAGTGAGCTCCCGAGATAAAATCTCCATTTCAGGGTGATTCAGCTGATGAATAGGAGGAGTGAGCTGGTTGCTACCTGACTGTCATGTCCTTTTTCATTTCTTTTTTTTTGTGTTACAAACAGAGCGGCTCCTCTGTCACCTAATGTTGTTAAAACGCTGCCTGAGATCATCATTCACACACTGACAGAGTGGAGGAGCAGTTGATCTCACTCCATCGGAGCTTTATTATACATTCTTACAAATGTCTGAATATGTTCAAATGTACCCAGATGATTCAAATCACAGATGGTACATTTTGGAGGAATGGTAATTTCATAAACTGCAGCTTTGTTGTAGGTTTGATTTATATAAGTTGAGATTTTGGAGGTTTATACGTTGAAATAAAAGTCATTCATTCTTCCACTGTCTTTACACACACACACACACACACACATATATATATATATATATATATATATACATACATATACATATATATATATACTAATAAGGTGTCATGAATTAAAAATACGTCCTTTAGTTGACCCTGAATAAATCCGATGCGTATTAAAGGAAATAGAATATTATAATACTGGGGTTGGAGAAAGGTTCTGTCTTACTACCGAGTTCATACACAACATCATTCTAGGATAATGGAGGCAACTTGTGGTGATTATACATCCATAAAATATCTCTGGGATTTGTTCCATTATTTCTGACGGTTGAAAAAACATGTTCACTTAAATCTCACTTACTGCATTTAGAGAAATACAGTTATAATTAGAAATAACGCATAAGCAAAAAAAATACTTTGTGCTGCACCTTTAACTCAATATGTGATGCTAACTTGTCATAACTCATGTTCAAGTGCCAGACAGACACTTCTAGTCCCAGTTACATAAAGACATTTACACCGCAATTTCAGAAATAATCTCACCTAAATCTCACACACTGGCCCTTTAAAGCCGCACCTGTGCCCCTTTAACCACCAGCTTTAATACTTAAAATAAAGCCTTTAAACCTTCGACAGTTACTGTCTTCCTACGACCTGAAACTCTTCCTTAAGTCACTCTAATCACGGCAAATCTCTTTCAGACCTCTGATGCAGATCTGCCTCTTTTCTCTGCAGCCACAGAATATATATATTAATTATAGGTAAAGATGAAAAGAGAGCGATAAAGAGATGGAGAGGGAGATTTCTTTTTTTTCATACATCAGAGGCTCGCAGAATTTTATTAGCGCTTTGACACGGGAGTCGTGACCTTTCCTCTCCCCGGGTTGCGCCGCTCCATCATCTCGCCCTACAGCTCCCGCCTCGTCTCTCTCTCGAAATTAAAAGCCAGATTTGATGTCAATTTTACTGTCAATTTATTCTGCCCGCCTGTCCCTGAAATATTTATACGTGTAGAGAGGAAGGTTGCCTCTGCTTAGGCATTCAAAGCGCTCCGCCGCGGCGCCCAGCTGGTGTTGGAACAACTCAATGAGGGGGAAACTGGTGGGTGTAATGACTACGTCTGATAAAGGAAGAGAGACCATATAAATTAGATATGAGGGGATTAGGTCCATGGGAATGACCTGTTGAATCATGGATAGGCTATTAAGGCGAGGAGAGCGAGTGCAACGGGGAAAATGAGAAAAATAATTTGGTGTCCGCAATAATGGCGCCGGTGAGTGAGTTAGAGCGAGCGAGCACACAACAGCCCGAGTACGATGGCAAACACACACACACACACACACAGGATGTAATCTTTGATAACCTTTATGCTTGTTGTCATCCTTTCATCTTCATTCAAAGCAATCTCATGTCACATCCACGCCCGGGGGAGGGGGGGTGGGGGCGGTGGGAGGGCGGGGGGGGGGGGTGGAGGAGGTCCTCCCGCGCAATATCTTTCCACATGGCGGCAAACATGACAATGCAAATCCGCCCGTGTTTACAACTGCTCGCACTTGTCAAACTGCAAAAAGGTCAAGTCTCCCGCTCGGCCCCCGGCACAGGTCTAATTGGTAAACATCAATCCCTGCCTCAACATTTCAACGGCCCCTCAGGTGCGGCCCTCGAAGGGACGAGTGGGGGAAAACAAGACTTCATGTATTATGTTGTCTGATAGACACGGTGCAAACAGTGTGACGCGGCTTAATATGCCGGCTGATCCCCGCCGGACCCGAGAACACGCCTGGATATTCAGAATGAGCGCACCTGCGTGATCTGTGAGGTGATGCTGATGATGCGTCGCTCCGTACACGGGGCAAAGATCCGATTCCGGCCGTGTGATCTGAGCCTGCTCGTCCTATGAGCCGGAGAGAAGACCGGCAGACGGTGTGAGACGTGTGCGAGAGGCAGAGTGTCGACTTGTTGCCCGCACACACGCCATATCTATGATGACTCACAGTTGCTGGTCTCTCTTTGTCTTTGACCGCCTTTATCTGGCTCTAACGAGATTTTTTTTTTTCTCCGTTTTTTCCCCACAAACTCACTTAGACTCTTTCCGCCACATCGTTAACTGCCGATGCCTGATTGTCACTCTGATCTGCGTTGTGTAAAAAACACAGTGTTCTAATGACTGGATTCTGTCACAGCAGCAGCAGTGTTTCAACATGTCTGCTCCGTGGGAAACGTGTCATTGGAGCCATCGAGTCATGTGTTCAGCATCAGGCCCATCACAATAACAAAACACCCAAACATGGCAGCCGCCTGCTCCTGCATTTTGTTTTAAAAGGAGCTGAAGCGCCGCCAGTCACTCACTAGCGCGCGGCAACACGCGCCTACAATCACGTTTCATTCAATTGTGCTGACGTAGAAAAAAATGGCACCATGAGAGAGCTGAACTGAGTGGAACAGGTGGACATCAGGACTCAACAATGATAATATTGTTTAAGTGCCATAAGTGGGACTGATGCAATGGAAATATTTGTATTCCACTGTTTTACAGTCAACGATTGTATGTGCTCTCTCTCTCTGTCTCTATCAATCAATCACTCGTGTCAATCTTTCTATAAATGTCTATCAATATCATTCATCCATCACACACACATATACACACACACACACACACACGACACACTCACCAGTCTATCGAGTGATACAAGTACCTTTCTGTCTCTTTCATTCTCTCTCATTGTGTACGTATTTATATATATATATATATATATATATATGCACAGTATCTATCTACCTATCTATCTATCTATCTTTATACAAGTCTATCAATTGTAGTGCTTCGTACAAAAGTACTTTGTTCCTGCCCATGTATCCATCTATGAACTCTACATTTGAAAAACAAACTAACATCAAAACGGTTATTAAAAGTATGAAACATTTCCCCCGCTGCCCCCCGGCCGTTTCCAAACAAAGACCTCTCCCGCCTCCCTCCACCTCCTCTGAGTGATCACAGAGCGCGTTGCTGCCAATGAGACCGTTCAGACGGACGTTCACATGCGGCCCCTCTGAGCAGATGAACGGTGCAGCACGGTGCAGCGCGGTGCAGCGCGCAGACCCACATGGTGCTGAACCCCGTGTGATGTCCACTTCCAGTCCCCGCTCGGACTCAGACATTCATCTCCACCCCAGTGAAAGGCTTGAACACACCTCAGACACCATCACTCACACCAGACTCACACACGCACACACACACACACACACACGTTCGCTGCTTGTGTCCACATTTGTGCAGCGGCGTGAAGACAAATGTGTCCAGGGCGGCGCTGAGGGACCGCCTCCTCCGGCGGACGCCCTCTGACCCGCTGCAGCATCATAATGAAGCGAAAATATATTTTTTTTTCCTTTACACTTCTGTGTTTCTCGCGCACATTGATTTATATTCGTGGTGGCCTCGCCACGTATTGATTCTCCATTTTTTTTTCATGATTTCAAATGAGTAAAATATTATTTCATTGTGCAACTGTTTGCGGCACATTGATTTGCTCAGCCTGTCCTTGGTCCACTCTCACCCCCTCTCTCTCTCTCTCTCTCTCTCTCTCTCACACACACACACACACACACACATCAACAACACACCTGTCCGTCACAATCAGACTGACTACAATACACACATTTAGTCAATGCAATACAAATGACACATCTGCTTGTTTACTTGGAAATCCTATCTGATGGGCTCACTCCAGATGTCAGTGGAGACAATGCTAATGCCAGTTGTGAACCCATGTACTTAGAGCTGTCCACGTATGATGGGATGGCTCGACGTGCATGTCAATGTGAAGCGTGAACAGGGCTGCAGACTTTATTCTAAATGTCAGTGGAAACGCTGCTGCCTTCATGCCGGAGCGGCTTTAACCTTCTTCGCCTCACAGTGAGCTAAACGTGGACCAGGGCCAACTTTGCTCATGTTATGTAAATGACATCGATATCCTGTAAATAACTAACTTTCCAAATAAAGGAGTGACACTCAGGGTTAGCTGCTTGAGATGTAACGCATCAGTCACATTCAACAGCAGCTGGGGATGTGAGTGTGAGAGGGAGACGTCCAAGGTGTTTTGCATTGAAAATAACTGAAAAGGAATAGAAATGTCACTGTCGATAAAAAATAAAAAAAAGTTTCAAATCATGATGATGAGCCCTAAAGGAAGAGGAACAGATCAGGGTTTTAAATAGAATGAGTAAAGGATTTTTTTTTTAACAGTAAAATGTCTACTCCAGAGTGCAACCAGGTTGAGAGAGAGAGAGAGAGAGAGTGAGAGAGAGAGAGCGAGTGAGTTTGTTTATTGATCAAATTCCTTTAGTAAGCCTATCGGCGGAGCAGCGAGCATGACAAAGCATAGATCCATTCAACGGCCTTATCATTACCAAGGCACAAATCATTCTGCAGGTCATCCTACTTGAACCCTGGTTCAATGGAAGAGAGAGCGAGAGAGAGGGGGGGAGAGAGAGAAAGAGAGAGAGAGAGAGAGAGAGGGGGGTGTGTTGTGTTTACAAAGTCTCACAGTGGGACCCTGTCTTCTTCATGTGGACAAAAATCACAGACGAGTCGGGAAGTAAGTACTATGGTCACTAAGTTATGGGGGGGTCTCTGGGGAAGGACTGTCAGTCAATGCCATCTGAAGTCATGGAGCCGGGACTGTGTGTAATCAGAGCCTGCACTGTAGGAGGAGGAGGAGGAGGAGGAGGAGGAGGAAGAGGAGGAGGAAGAGGAGGAGGAGGAGGGGGGGGGAAACAGAAAAAGTAAATTTCGATTCTTTAAGCCAATGAATCCCATAATAAGACCACTGACGGCACGTGTCTGTGTTCACACCACTTTCACAGCGCTAATGAAGAGCACTGAGGCTGTGCAGGGAAACAGCATTCACTTAAAGCTGCTGTGAGGCACGGCTCGACCAAAGTACACACAAACAGTTCAAACTTAGGAGAGTGGATGAGGTTTGCCATATAAAAGTAAAGTCAGTTTTAAAAAGTAAAAGAAAAAAAAAATGCTTGATATTAGTGTGTCAGGGCCAAGTTAGATATCAGTTAACAGGGGGGGGGGGGGGGGGGGGGGGGGGGGGGGGGGGCAAGCTAATTCTCCTTCAGGGGCCACATGCGGCCACATTTCATCTAAAGTGGGCCCGACCGGTGCAATCGTAGCGTAATGACCAATGAACGACAACTTCAAATGCTTCCCATCGTTTTAGGACAAAATGCACTGGAAATATGCTGATGCATCAATTTTAAATTTCTTATAATCAATCAAAATGTCTCTTCTCAATATAACCAACATAAACCAAGTTTTTTTTACATTTTGCAAAATCATCCCAGGGGCCGGATTGGACCCTCTTGGTGGGCCGGTTCTGGCCTGCGGGGCCTGATGGTTGACAAGCCTGACATATGGAGGAAGAAGTGCTGATACGGATAATCACTGTCGACCCTGAGGTGATGGAAAGACGCATGTTCACCAACATGGGGGGATCTCAACCACTCAGTGGTTTTAAACGAGGCCCCTTTCAATGCAAAAGGTCGACCTCCTTCTTTGTTTTTTTTTTACAGCCACACGTGAGTGGAGTCAGAGAGGAGGCGGAGCCAGGGAGGGATACATGCAGCATGGAGGGGAGGGGCGGGGAGGGGCAGGGGGTGGGGGGGCCGGGGGGGTGGAAGGAATAATGGATCCATCTCCATTGGCAACGCACGGGCACAGAGACTATTTTTAGCAAATTAATTTAAGACTCTAAATAATTAACTGATAATTATCTGGCAATCAAGAGCAAGATAAAATGATCTCCCCGAGAGAGTTTTTTTGTCATGCGGCTCAGCGGGCGGCCCAGGGAGCTTTGTGCGGCTTGCCAGTCAAAGAACGGCTGGGTGTCATTATGAAGACGAGGAGGAGGAGGAGGAGGAGGAAGAAGAGGATGAAGAGAGAAAAGAAAAAAGGGAAGTGACAGGGGGAAGATACAGTACGATGTGCACACTGGAGGACGAGGGGGGAGCGGATGATTAGCGCCTAATGAGTGATGGAATACTGGCACTTAAATGCCATTTGTTTGTGGAATATGAAATGTGTGCAGCAGCTGTTACTTTAAACACACACACCCACACACACTCTCACACACACCCACATACACACACACTCAGACACACCTCAAACGTTATAAACAGCCACAACACACACCTTCTCGAGACATTACTTTGCGAAAAGCACCATAAACTGCAATGATGCCACATAAAGCATTTCCCCCTAAATCTTGACGAACGTCTCCACGCAGATTTTCCTTCGACGGAGAGACTTCAAAGTTTAGTGGTCGTGGTCATGAGCGCCATCATGTGACGCTTTGAGGCGGAGTTAGGGGTTATCTGCACACCTGACCCTGACAAGGTTCCCTCTCAGGAGAGAAGAGGAGGAGGAAGAGGAGGAGTGTGGAAGAGAGCGCTGACATGAAGCTGATGAACTGCCTCTGGCAGTGTGTGTGTGTGTGTGTGTGTGTGTGTGTGTGTGTGCGCGCGCGCGCGCGTGTGTGTGTCCTCCAACCTGTACAAATAAAAGTCCCCTCACTGCCAGTTCATCTCCTTGTCCACCAGCTCTCCTCTCCCTGCTCGTCTTCATTTGTCCGATCTCCTCATATTTCAGGTCCCATCATCCCTCGGACCACCCACTGTCCGGCAGCTTTCCCACTGAAGACTGTATCGGACGGCATTTGCAAATATGACTTTGCCGTGAACACGAGGATGCAATGTTTCAATCCATCTTCCTGTCTGACACTTGTTGGTGAATAAGGGATTTGGCGGCTTTATGAAACTTCTATTTAAGAATCTTGAATGTCACAGAGGATAAAACGTAGGTATGATTTTAAAGCAGGCAACATTAAAATGCATCTGTTTTCATTACAATAGAGGCCGTTAAAGGTCCAGACTTAAGCAGATTTATTTCCATTTGTGTCAGCAATTGAATATAGAGCTGTTTTACCAATGTTTTATTCACATAAAAGCACCTTTTCAAGTATTTTCGAATGATCTACACCCTAGAATGAACCCTTGCCATCTTGGCGCCTCATGTTTTCACAGTAGCCCAGAGAGGACTAAAGGGTTTGAAATCTAATCATGACTGAAAGCTAACTATTTTACATATTTAAAGAATTTGAAACTTTTGAAAAATGAATCAAATGCATTTTCATACAAATCAAGGCCATGTTTTTAAGCTAATGAATTGAATGCCTTTTAAGACTATTTAAGTTAACCTTGTGGATGTATGTAAGCATTTCTTATGTGACTGCTGATTTGAATAATAATAATAATAATAATAATAATAATAATAATAATAATAATAATAATAATAATAATAATAATAACAATAATCATCCAAATGTCCACATACAAGAACTGAATGTTTACTTGCCACTTCCTATCACCGGTAAGAGAAACCGTTTGTATTCTTGTAAACAAAGATCAGAGTAATGGATTTATAAGGGCTGACGTGGAGGCATATGTTTGCATACTGTGTCCTTTTGGTGGTTTGGGGGATTTCAGAGGGGCACAATTAGTCTGACGCTATGACGTTGCTTTGGTGAGAGCGAAGGTTGACAGGCCTACCTAGCTACCCCACTGCGCAACCTTTTATAAAATCAATGTTACCACTAAACACAACTCTCCCCCGTGGAGCTGGGGCCTGTTACAGCCCCCCCCCACACACACACACACACTTCTCTGCTGCTGCGGGGAGGAAAACACAGACAAACGGATAAATTAGAGCCTCCCCAGCTGCCCTGCTCTCATGCTCCAGCCTGCATGACGACTATTGCGCGGTGACAACAGTGCCGCCAGTGATATAAAAAATAAAAATAAGAGACAACGCCTCGGCGTTTGAAGCAATCACAACAACAACTGCTGCATTTAGGCCAATTATTCTTGGCTTTCACCGCAGGGACACTGCCGCTACCTGTGGAAGTCGCCGTTATTGGCTCCATCGGTTGTCGATGGGTGACATTACATCGGAGGCTTTGTTCACACTCGAGAACAGAGGGGATCGCTACCAGAAGCATTTGCTCGCATTATCTCTGTTGAGATACATAAATCGTTCTTTGCCGGAACGTGCCGCGGGGAATACGGACGATCCACGACACGGACAGTGCTGGGGGATCGGGCATCTTGTTAGTAGTGGGGTAAGTAGATGTCTGAGTAATTGTCTTACGCCTCAAGCCTCGAGGTTTCAGAATGTTCTCTCCGCACGTATTGAAAGAGGCACCGTCTTTGAGCACGACCATGATAAATAAATAATGATAATGATAATGAACAAACAAACAAACAAACAGATGAGTCAATAAATAAGGCTGGACATGTAGGCCTTTGCAAAAGTAACTCAAACTGCTCTGGGTGCCTGCAAATCTCCGGCCTCCAGAGTTTCTGGTTGTGGCTCCTCTGGCAGAGACTGCACGTGATCCATGCGCGAGAGCAGCAGGAGATCCTCCACATGTTTCAAATAAGTAGGTGTGGTCACGACACTGGAGAGCTGTGACGTCGTCTCGACGTGCTGCGCGCCACATCTGAGGGGATCGAATATCTCGGAATGCAAGAAACGAGGCGAGCGCTTCTCACGAGAGGCCTTTGAAGATGGATGCACGGGAAAACGGCGAAATCCGTAGAAAAGCGGCGCTTTTCATGTTTACCACGTGCCGTTTTTGGTTTCGATATCACAATACCAGAATTTCCGTGGATTATCTGCGGTTGACGCGAATACCGGAGAGATCCTCCGCACGTGTCTGAAAATGGCCGTACATTCATCGCTGCCGTTTCTTGGCAAGTGGCACCGCAGGCACTTCAAGATCAATGAGAAGCTTCATCAGCGTCGTAGGATCCTTTATGAAGACTGGCACCCGAGCAACACACATGCACGCCGGCAGCAGATCGGACCACTGGCTGCTTCACCTGGCCGCTGCGAATGCTCCGCCGTGCCATCGCCACACTCATTTGGCAGTCCGACGCCCTCATTTGCATCCGATTACACGGCCGCGGAGGCAAACTCTCCTTAATGGATAGCATCATCCTCTGCAGGTGGCGCGGGGACACAGAAGTCCTCAGACACCTCACTCGTCCATTTGTGCTCCGAGATGTAATTTCCCCCCGCTCCATCTTTCTTCATTAACATTAACTGCGACGTTTCCACGACGCGGAGACATTAACCCAGATATTTTCCTAATCACCATATCTGCTTTGGTTCTGGGCCTGCCGTCACCTGGGAACACGATGGGGCGCAACGCGGCCTCTTCAAAATAAAACCGCCCTCTACCGATGGCGCACACTACATCTGCATTTTAAGCGCTTGCTTACGATATGTGTGTGTGTGTGTGTGTGTGTGTGTGTGTGTGTGTGTGTGTGTGCATATGCATCACACATGTTTAGTAGGTGTTTTCAACCCCGAGACTAGAGGCAGCCCACCTTTTATCAATATGGGCAGGGGTGCGCGGTGTGTTGTGGGTTGATGGTGGTATCGAGCAGCGGAACAATCTATATCAGTCATTAAAATGCAAATGTGTTTACCAAGTCCTGCTTTGATGCCGCTCTAATAACAAGCAGTGGGAAACAATCATGAATCAAACTTGTGTAGCAACCTATTGAACGCACGCCAACGCCGTGTAATGAAACAAGAGCCGGAATAAGAGCAGTTTCCACAGTCGATACAAAAATCCTGTCATTATCTGAGAACGTGAAACGCAGAATTAAGCAGCACGAGACGACGCTGGCGCACGACCAGAGCTGCATTTCAAAGCAAACCCGGGATTGTGTGTGTGTGTGTGTGTGTGTGTGCGTGTGTGTGTCCTAAATGAAAGACTGCACTGCCAGAGGGACAGATAGGAGACGCTGGTGCAAGCGCTCTGTAAATAAACCTGGTTATAAGCGGAGCACCTGTTTGTGTACCGTAATCCGTGGATGAGCGTCACAGCTGGCACCGTATACAGATCCCCTGCTGATAGAGTCAAGAGGAGTATGGAGCTAATGACACGCCATGGATTCACAAATGAATGGATGCGTGATTCCATTTTAACCCAGTGTATCACAGCCATTTCCGGCGAATGCCCCCCCCCCCCCCACACACACACACAAAAGTGAAGCCCCGGTGTTGGTGCACCCACGATATGCATGTGATGTTCGGCAAAGGTGGCTTCTTACATTTCATGCTTTAAAGGGGCAGTGTGTCAGATTTCAGTAATTGTGGTCACATCTCAAAAAATGACAAAACAATCACATACTGACATTGAATTTATAATCACCCAAATGCATTTTTTTTCTTCCAATTAAATGAGCCCATTAATGTATTTTTACCTGAGGTGCGGGTCCTCGCTATGTGGGCCGCCATGTTTTTACAGTGGCTCTGAGTGGATGTACTAGGCATACAACAAGCCACTTCACCTCTAGATGTCCCCACATCTTACACACTGTACCTTTAAATGAGTATAATTATGCATTATGT
>JAFBJT010012353.1:126520-141827 GCA_016785325.1 Chascanopsetta lugubris | reverse complement strand
GTTGGTCTCGGTGGTCGCCCTCTCATAAAACAAGACAAAGAGTAACGTCAACAAACAGGACACACAAGTGACAAATGAGAATCGTTCCTTTGGGCTTTATTGCCTTTTGGCAACATGATTTATTTCTACAAAAAATATTTCTAATCTTCTGAAAAGGCACAGCTTGACACCACGACAGAGCAAACATTAAAAGCCCTTTCCGGGTATTTTTGTGCAAAAATCGAAAAGATCTATCATGTTTTTGAGTTAAATAATCTCATTTGAATCCGACCGCTCAACCGTGCATGTGCAGAGAATAAAGAACCAGTTGCTAATTGCAGAATTTCCTGCTGTGTTTGTGAATGTGCTGCTAATTACATGCAAATTACAGCAGCAAATTGAATGAAAGGAACAGAGCACATTTGCAGTATGGTTATATTTGTCTAAATCTGCACTGAAATAACCTCTCTAAACGTTGAGGTGCTTGTCAGGGAGCTGGGGAGAAATGGGAAGATGCGGAAGATGTGGCCGATCTTCCCCGGTCAAAACTCAATGACAGGAGAAGCTGGAAATGAGAATGAGACAGGACCTGTTCTATGGAGAGTTCCTTGGTGGCAGCTCCCGTGATCTCAAAGATCTTGTCGGTGTGCTTGTCAAGGCCAAGAGAGATGATCTTCTCCAGGGTGAAGTCGTCTGTGGTGTGGTCGAAAGTGCGTTTCAGCTCCTTGGAGATCTGGCTCCAGTGCCTGGAAGAAAATGGACATTAAAAAACTCTTTTATAAAACAATTAGAGTCATGTTATCTACAGGTCTGGAATCCCAAATCACACATTGATGACACACTGCCGGCGTGGGACCACTTGTCATTGGCAAGTTTGTTGAACTACGAGCTCAACTTACCACAGCAGCTTCAGTTACCTTCAGAGTACTATTTAAAAAGATGGGATGGAATCATATATTTGTGGAGTGATGTAGATGAGAAGAGAGATACACAGAGATGACAGGTCTGTGACAGAATGATGAGCTAACTGACAGTTGGCAGGGAGAGGGATGGACGGTGACTCAGAAGGAAGAGCAGCAGAAGACTTCCTGGCTGCCGCGTTCATATATCAGACCGTCGGCTAAAAAAAAAGATGAAGGACACGGCTCCATTTGCTGAAAACATCTTGAATACAAGCAGTCTGCAAAGAAGCGACCGGGGGACGACAAGTGGCGCCAAGGTAGCACAGATGCATGCTGCAAATAAGAGACAATCTCTGCTTTGAATGATAATAACGATGAATGATCAAAATCATGATGATTCGTAACGTTTTTATGATTCGTTATCTAAAACTAAACCTAAACAAAAATAGGAATTTATGGCGAACTCCACAGTCAGCCTACCAGAGGCACGTTTAAGACCTAAGGTCCTACGCCGCACCCCATACTATTATCTTCTATCACCTGGCGTCTATTGAAGTGTTTCCTTTTCTTCACCCACACCAAATCCCACTGTGCCGTGAATAGGATGTGTTTGGATCCTTTGTGTTTTCTCTGTCTCAGACCTTAAGTTACCTCTGTCCTTCTTATCATATGTTACTCAGACTCAGTGATGTAAATCAGTAAAGACAGAACACAATCATGTCACACACTCATCCTTGGGTTTGGCTTCGTTTCCAAACCAAGTTGTGCTTCATCAAGGTCAAAAAACACGTGGTTGTGCAATAATCAGGAGTAAACAGCTCTTGAAAAGCAAATATGGTCCCTTTATCTCAGAGTGAGAGACAGACTGCAGCCAATGGAAGTCACTCTGGGAATGATGGAGTTCCTGACACTGATGACGGACTGTTGGGGAAACCTCAGACAGCAGTCAGCGGAACAGACAGACAGGCAGGAATGAGCCCTGAAATAATCGTATTCTATCGGGACAAGCTGAGTGAGCATCATTTTAATTAAAGTAGTAAAACACGGCCCCATGCATGGAAATGGTTCACACCATCTGCTCTCCGTCCTCAACCACAAGTGAACAAACTCATTTAAGTTGCAGTCAGTACCTTTCTCTCATGGCGGGGTTCCTCATGTCAGTAAGGAGAGGGAGGATCCGCCTAAACTGGTCAATCTTGTCCTTGGTCACATCCACGATGTCCCAGTTCTTATCCTGCAATCACACAAAGATCCTGTCCTTACTCTCAGGTCGTGTGGATCCCGGGTGGCTGCCCTTTTAGTCCTAACGTCGATGTGAGTGCCATGTTATGCAATTTGAAAAACACATCAAATATGGGCCTGAAAATAAACTCTTTTATGGCATTTGCGTACAATGGAGTTTTATGAGACGAAACCTAAAGAAAAATAACCACGAGTGTCACCGTGTAGCAGGAGGCTGGAAGGACTGGTGGCGGAGCTGACCTTTAAGTCTCTCTTGAGTTTGTGTATTTTGCGGTACATGGCCTGCGCCTTGCTCTCCATGGTTTCTGTCCTGAGGGTGGTAAACTGCTCCACCTTCCAGATGTCCCAGCTGGAATTCCATTCCTTTGTGATGTCCCAGACCTGCTGCAGGTGCTCTATGTCCTGTACACAACACAAACACACATAAAAATTCTGTACATGTAGGTCAAGACAGCAATGTGCTTCAGCTGTGAGAGTCCGTGGATGTTGAATGGAGGTCAGACCTTCTCCAGCGTGCGGATGCATTTGGAAGGGGGCTCGTCTATTTTGAAGAAGCCCAGACCATCAAGAATGTTGTCCTCTTCCTCTTTTAGAGCTTTCAGTTGAGCGCGGTGAGCTGCTATCTGCTTTAGCGCCCCCTCGGCTCTCAGTGCACTGCTGAAAGGACCTAGATATGCACACGGAACAATGTAAGGAGAGACACATGCATGTAAACCTACACGAAACCAAATATTCATCAGTATATCCATGAACAAAAGCATACAAACAAAGAGCCGTCTCCTGATTATCAAACTGAATATTATGGAAAAACCTATCGTGTCCAGATCAAATGCAAAATACAGAACATAGACCATGGTTCCGACTGTCACGCGTACATGAGCAGCCATGTTGTCAGAGATTAAAAAGAAGAGGAATAGATCTATTGCTCAACAAGGACAAACAAAGTGAAAGCGACACTTTGACATGTGATGTCGTGTTTGGTGAGTGTATGTGTGTGACCTGCGCTGCCGAACTCCTCCAGAGAAACCTGGATCTTTTTCTTGAACTCCTCGGCGGAGATCATGAGGCCACTCCTGAATTTGTCTTTGTCCTTCTGCAGTGTGATGTCAGAGTCGATTAAGACCTGCTGGAACCACACCCACTCCTGATTCACGCCATCGAGCAAATCCTGCACCTGTGGATGGAATGGAACAGTGACAGGGAACGATGTTCACATGTAGATATACAGCATGTACACGCAATTTAGATGAATTATGTCATAAATCTGTGATCGCAACATTTCCATTAAGGCTGATGCACGTAGC
Source organism: Chascanopsetta lugubris (assembly GCA_016785325.1). NCBI lineage: Eukaryota > Metazoa > Chordata > Actinopteri > Pleuronectiformes > Bothidae > Chascanopsetta > Chascanopsetta lugubris. The sequence goes on along the minus strand of JAFBJT010012353.1, from coordinate 138,400 downwards.
ATTTGTGTTTACTGTAAACTGAGTGATATACTTACATTTTGCTCCACAGGGACTTCATATTTGGCCAGTAGAGCAAACTGTTCATGGATAACAGGAATTTGAGCTTCTGTTTTGGCCAATTCGCTCTGCAGACTCTCCAACAGCTTTGTGCTTTCAGCTAGTTCAGGCAGTGACTGGGGGGGTTTCTTCAACCTATACACAAACACACACACACACACTCACATTAAAGGACTGATGCAGGGGCATTTTGAGGGACGCTAAGAAGTTCTAATCTTCAACTAAATCTCCAAAAATGGAGATGAAATTTGCCCGACCTGTTGGCATTGGTTTGCATGGAGTGATGAAGCTCCTGCAGGCGGGTGCTGGCGATGTGGTTGAGCAGCTGAGTGAACTTGGTCTGCCAGTCAAAGCAGTGCTGCACTAACGCGGCCTTGAGCGGCGAACAGTCCAGAATGACGAACCCGATGTTCTGCACCGTCTCTTCCTGCTGAACAGCGTTGGCCTTCTCTGCGTATCTGAGGGTGGAGCACAGGTGGGGGAGATTAATGTGTGAAGGATGTATTTACCCCAATGACTGCAGTTAATATAAACGTGTATGAATCAATTCTGGTTTTGCACACTACTTTTGAACATCTGCGTCGAAAGACGAGACTGGTGGGTTTAGCCTCTGGTAGCGCTGTATGAAGGAGTCCTTGTTCATTTCCCAGATGTCCCTGTATTTGTCCCACATCTTCAGATAGGCCTGTAGGAGGCTGGCATTGGCTGTCATCCCTGCAGCGATCGTAGCTTGAATCTTCTTTATCTCCTTATCTTCCTCTGTGGGTGTAAGAGTGACAAAGTAGAAGCGTAGAAATGAAGACGTGGTGATAGAATGCATGCTAACATGGGATTGTTTCATAGAAACGAGTTGGATATTGTATAATTAAAGGAGTCCTATTATGAAAAATCATTCTTTTGAAGGTATTTAGAGTCAAAGGTGTGTGCCTGCAGCTCTGCAACACGCCCTCTCAAAATTCTCAGATTATCCTTTGATTGTTTTGTCTGCAGCAGTCTATTTAAAAGGTAGGACCTCTGTGAGGTATTGCAAATGGGTGAAAATGAGCATAATATGTCTCCTTTAAAACACACTTCATGGGTTGTGAAAATAGGTCAAACAATTTTGGCTCTTTTGCTAAAAAAAACATGAATGAACACATTAAAAAAAATAGTTTGAACCTATGTTGGCATGTATAGGATTCCTCTGCGAATGTTTGCAGTTGAGAAGTTCAGGCAGTCGTTCAAATTCCGAAATGGTGCTGATGAGCTGAGGCAAAACGTTGACAATCTGAGCCAGCTTCGCAGGCGTCGGGGAAAACTCCACCTGTCAAAACACAGAAACATAAGAGCCCTCAAACTGTGTGTCTTCCTATGTACTGACACGAGAGCAGGTTTCAAATTGCTGCAAGTCAGGAGGTCAAATTGTATCTAATATGAACGTTTCTAAAGGACAGACAGGAGGACACTGTGCTCATGTCCAATCCAACCAGTTGTGAGAATGGGCTGACGATGCACTGATCTTGTCTGCTGGTACCTTTGCTGTGGTCTGGGAAGTGGCCTGTCGCAGTGTAACCAGGACTTTGAACAGGGGATTGGGTGAGCTCTTGTTGTCTCCATTAATGGCCTTCGACAGCTTCTTCATCGACTGCTTGATGTTGCACTTCAGAGCTTCCTCTACCATTCGGTCCTCTTTTTCTGTAAAGGCTGACCAATGAACCTGGACCTACAAACATAGAAAACCGGGATATTTAATCCATTGAATAATCATATAACTTGACAATAGTTACGTTTTGAGTTATAATCGGACCTCGTGGCCGTCTCTGGAGAACGTTTCATAGATGGTGTTCATGATCTCAAGGATTTTGCTGTGGGTGGAGAGCAGGGACTGGAGTTGGCTCTGCTGCTGAGCTGTCTGGTCATCCTCAAACTCCAGGTTACTGAAAGAGAAGGATTGATGTACATCACATGAGATTATGTGAATGAAATAACTGTGTTTTGTGAACATATCTAAAATGCGTGTAAAACATGGGCAACAAGGAATCTGGTCCCAGTTTTCACCTGTACAAGGTCTTTCCATCCAGTCTGATCAGTAAAGTTTCACTCATGTGACGACAGAGGCCAGTGATGGAGAGACAGGACAGTTTGAAACTGTCAACTGTCACCTGCACCTGCAGAGCAAAGAGGGACAGAGAAGAGCTGAGTAGTGAATAATATGGTTTTATAACCACATCCAAACTGAATTCATCTTCCTAAGCCAACTTATCCATAAATCACTCAAAGCTTTGACAAAAAATGGCTGAAGAGACATGGAAAGTAATCAAAACTTGGCGCAAGTGCTGAACTGTGTGTCACAACCTTATCAACAAGCAGGAGACAGTCACGGATGAAGAGGTTTGATGCTCCCTTGGACGACCACATGAGCTTGGTCATCCCGGGGTGAATCTTCTTATACATCAGACGAATCCGCTCCCGAAACAAACCCATTTCATCAGGAGACAGTGTTCCAATGACTCTGTCACACACACACACACACACAACAAGATGACTATAGAACTGCCAGAGCAATGTGACAGACACGCTTAGCATCATAAAACACACATCAGTATCTTTAGCATCTTTCTATTCTATCTATTTATTTCAGGAAATCTTGTTGAAGCGGTGTGAAAGTGTTTTCTCCTTATCTGTGTTTGGGTCAGACCTGTTGTAGCTCCTGACCAGCAGCAGCGCTCGCTCCCGCAGGCTCCTCAGCTCCTCTCTGTTCTGATAAATTTCAGACACCCAGAGTGGGACCTCAAACCTGAGTCGCTCCCAGTAGTGAATCTCAGAAAACATCTTCAACAGATTGCTGGGGGGCGAAAAACACACGAAACAATGCATGAGGAAATGCATTTAACGACAGCGCACAGGGAGAAGAGAGAGCTGCGTCTTTGCGTGACCCACTTGTCAAAGTTAATGTCCAGCATGGAAGGGTTGTGCTTGCAGCGGATGAACAGTGGCTGATCCAGTCTCTTGAGGAAATGGAGGTCCAGGGTCAGGTTCCACTCACTCAAGTTCTTCCTCATCCTCTCATCCAGAATCTGGACCATCTGGCTATAGCTGAGGACCAGGTGCTTACGGCTGTATGACTCGGGGAGGAAGTGGGCCGCCTGAATCACCTGGAGGAGCACAGAGACAAAGGAGACCCGTAAGGAATACAAATAATAAGTATTCAGCCTAAAAGAAACAGAATGCTGTGTACTGCTGTTGACCAACCTCCATGGATCTCTTAATGCGATGTTTCATCTTCAGCACCCAATGAGTGTGCCCCGATATCTCTGGCATGTGGTCCGGGGAGGATCTTGTCATCTGGATTAGATCCTTGTTGAGCATTTTGAGCTCTCTGTTGAAAATGCTGTACACCTCCTCCATCTTCTCATCTATAGTGCTCTTAATGGCCTGGGATGGAGGAGGGGGAAAGCATATTCATTGTCAGAGAGAGGAAGGTGTCAGGGCTAGAGGAGGAATTCAATTCACATATTTGTGTGTGTGTGTGTCTGCAAGTATCTAAGACCACACCTCTTGGGTGGACATAGGCATGAAAATGCCCAGAAGACGAACTCCTTCCTCCACTGTGCTAACTGACTTAAACACTGAGTTGATCAGGTTCTGCGTCATCATTTCCATGTCCTTCACCAGAGCGTGAAACCTGCAATGCGCAGGCGACAGCATGCGAACGATGAAAACACACACACAAGGATCAGCTGATAAATGAACAAATGAAAAGAGCTACATTTACACATACAAAAAAATACATGCGCACAACAACCTACTTGTTGAACTCGGTGCACCACGTGGTGTTCTTAACATCGAGGATGCCAGTGTCCAGAGAGCGCAGGCTCTGCAGGCCAGAGTGGAGGATCCTCTCGATCTCCAGCAGGGAGCGGGTGAACTCTGGCCCCTGGCAGCCACTGAAGCATGGCAGCTCCCTCTGCTGGCCGTCCTCCCAGCGGGCAAACTGATGCTGGCAGTCGCATACCTGAGAGATGGCACCATAGGTAACCCATGTGGCACGGTGCAGTTTGAAGAATGCGCCGGTGTCTGTGAATGTGTGATGGACACTGGCGGGAATGTTTTCACCTCTATCAGGTCTGTGAAGCGCTGAATGTAGGCGTCAATCACCACGAAAAAGCTGTTGTAATCCATGTCCCAGCCTTTGGAGGAATGGCTGAGGAGAGAAGAGGAACACGGGGGACATTCAGAAGAGGCAGAGGAAAAGGACAGAGGGAGTGGAAACCATTATGTTGACAGATTGCTGACTGGCTCATACTTAAACACGGACTACGCCGAGTCATCAATTCCATTTTATTGTTCTGGTGTCTCTGCCCTGCTGTATTTTGCTCTTTATCATCTTAAAGCAGTACATGACATTTTAAGTCGGATTTCTCCACTTTCAATGGTTCAAGAGTGTTAAATGACTGTGCCCCGAGTCCCGACATCAAATAGATTTTTTTCCCTACTCGTCGTGTGTCTGTGAGGCGTGCAGGTACGTGTCCTTCCAGGACTGGCAGCACTGGATACAGTCTCTGAGGTTGTTCTTGCTGGACATCACGTAGCCCTCAAAGATCTTGTCCAGAGAGATGCTTTGGCAGCACAGGAGGATGATCTCATTACTCATCTGCAACAAAGGAGGACAGACAAAACAATAGGACTTGACCTTCAGATTCAAAGCGTTGGCCGCGTGTATCCATATGAGGTGAGAGCGAGAGCGTGGGTAAACTGGCGGTGGTGTGACCTTGCGGAGGAGACCGTTGATCTTCTCGGTGGTGTTGTAGTAGGTGGAGTTGACCCAGATGATGCGGATGAGACTGATGATGTGCCGCAGCTTAGGAGTGACCTGCCCCGGCTTGAGCTCGGCCAGCTCCTCCCAGGGCTCCTTCAGTATGGACAGGTAGGACAGGTTGGACTCGGCCTGCACGGAGCAATCCTGGGAACATATCCACATAACATGTCATTTATTTTACTTAGCATTTTCTTGTGACTTCGTTTTGGTGGTTCAGCACTTTGTGTTATCTCCCTTTCTTCTCCAAACGGGTATGTGTTCTCCTACTTGAATGCTATTTCAGATTCTTTCAGATTTGATATTTGCAGATTTCCTTTACCTGTATCTCCACGGCCAGTTTGCAGAAGCGCTGAACATACAGGGACTTGGTGAGCTGCAGGATGCTCTTGATGTGATTGACCCCGGGTTTCTGCAGCTGCTGCAGGACGTCGGACAGCTTCACGCAGCGGCTCTTCCAGAAGGCGATCTCCTGCAGCAGACCACAGTCGTCCCACATCTTCATCATTTCCTGGCCGTGCAGGAGCTCCTTTATCTGGCCGGTCCAGTGGATGATGACGGCTGGAATCAAAAAGAGCGAGAGAATAAGAGGAGAGGGAAATAAACGATGAGATGGAATTTCACATGAACGCAGACACAGAGATTCTCGGTCTTACACTCCATTCTCTGCACCAGCTTCTTATCCTTGCAGGCCTCCTTAGTGCTGCACTGTAATCCCTCCATTGGGATGTACAGGACTGTGTTGTCATTCACCATGTAAACACCATCTGTTCCAATACATAAAAAAAAAAGTTAAACACGACACTGACCCATGTGGGTGTGTGGCTACACAAGAAGTAAGACAATCAACGCTCTTTAAAATGTCGGTTTGGTAGAAATTACTTCTTTGTCCTTTCAAAACGACTTTCTCTCTCCTCTATGCAGGAACAGATTCTGTTAACTTCCTGTAAGCCACAAATCCATCCAGTTCACAATAAGGGCAAATGTCTTGCAGAAGCCAGCTGTCCTCTCCACAGCACAGATGGAGGCAGAGCACACTTCCAGCTCCAGGCTGACTGATATCAGCAAATATGCAATCTATCGGTCGGTTTCAAAACAGAGGTGGTGCGCGTTAAACACGGCTGCAAGCTAAAAGGCTGCTGCTGCTGCTGTTATTTCTACATTCATTCATTTCCCTTGGACGCCCGACACTTGTCCTCCGGAGGTTCCCACCGGTGAGGTTGGCCAGGTAGCCGTGCATGGTGTTGGTGTAGTTGTCCTTGATGCTCTTCTCCTTGCTCAGGCTGAGGGCCACCAGGGGGGCGTGGAGGCAGGTCATGTCGTGGAGCAGCCTCTGGGAGCAGTCGCCCCTCACTGTGCCGAACTGCACGACCACGTCGAACATCTCCGCCGTAATTATGGCTCCTGGCAGGCGGCTGAAATAGACCAGCTGCTCACTCACCTGCCCCTGAAAACACAACAATGGTGCGGGGGCGAGGAGAGACAAAGAAAGAAGACGCTGCTTTTAAACATGACACACGAAATATTCGGGGGTTGAGACACAGGGAGGGATGTGCTTGTACCGGTAGGGGCATGGAGAACTCCACCCGCAGCCCATCACTCGTGTCCTTGTACACCACCATGGTGTTGATGGAGCAGTCGTCAATAAATTGGTCCAGAGCTTTTTCATTCTTCTCTGTCCACGATTCGTCGGTTACACCAGAAATGCACACACAACGAATGAATAGCTTCCAGAGGATCGTAAGAATGAAGAGGGAGAAATGAAAAAGAGAGAAGGACGGGCGGTTATTCAGCAGAGGAGAGCGTCTGCGTGTGACATATAAAACACACAGTGCAGCGATGAATGGAAGTAATGAATGGACAGAGCCTTACCAGCCGGATGCTTTTCAAGAGGTCCTCATCCTTTTCTTGCAAAGCATCCATCTCAAGGAGTTCTTCTTTTCTATGAAGGACAAGCACAATACGTTGGTGTACTTTTATGCAAATTCCCGAGATTACACAAACACTATCTGAGGTATGCAGAGAAAACTAGGTGCAAATATGCAGCGTGTGTCGGCGAAGCAGGTGAGGAGACTTTCTTTCCCACTATGGGGCGAGACAGGGGAGAGAGAGAGAGGTCAGGGTAGTGTGGACATGGGTTGGTTGGAGCAGCAGTGCTGGAGGTTTGCACCTGATGTTTCAGTGACTTTCAGACAGTTGTGAGAGTAGGACTGAGCTGTAAGTGCTGCAGTTGAGGACACAGAACTCAAACTCCAGTTTGCTCTGACAGAGCCCAGAACCTTTCCCCCGTGATTGATGATTACATTTCAACACAGGATCAAGTGCACATTTTGTAGTTGTCAGGTAGATTTGCTGCCACTCCTCTTCAGGTCCTCAAGAAAGTTAGAACTTCTCTGTCACCTCTGTACGATTTGTGCATTCTGGTGATTCTATAATACAATTCTCTTACTCTTGCCGAGAGTCTAAGACCCTGTGAAACCCTGTGAGACAAATAGTTATTTGTGAAAGCAGGCTATATATCTCCACAATCTTCCACGGAGCAAGTTTAAACTTAGCCTAAGCTTCACAATTGTCTTCTTCTTAATTGTTATTATATCTCTTTCACATCTGTCACGCTCTTTTAATGTTCCTTCTTTTATGCTCTTATGTTCCTTGTTAATGCACAATGTTATTGTAAAGCACTTTGAATTTGATTGATTGATAAAAAGTTAGGGTAAATATAGTATATTCATTTCTTGAAGTGGAAATAATTGCACGGTGTGCTTGAAAGTGGCAGGTGGTTACCGGTTAAACTGCAATGACGGCTCCTTCTAAATCTTTGAAAGGTGTAGAACGAGAGACAACCATGTCATCACCCCAGTGATAGTTTCCCTTCTTATTCACAGCAGCACAGAGTTGCCTGTGCCTCCGCCAGTGAGATGAGAGCAAAGGGATCGTCTGCATAGAGTGAATTATAGATTCCACTCCTCTGTTTCCGATAAATGTCTGTGTACTCTTCATGAACTGTTGATGCCACATGCATTTACCACAACAGCAGGCTGAGTTCAGTGTGCTTTGACCTTTCTCAGCAACAGGCCAAACCACCGTCTGTGTATCAGGTTTGTGCTGTGTTGACTTTGAATCTGCTTTGTCTTGTTTTGCTCGTGCACCTTGTTTGTTCCTCCTCACACATGACAGGTGTCACTGGCTACTTTCACATTTTCAAAGTCTTTGATGTAAAGATTTCAAACCGTTGTCTTTGATTGTATATTTCCCACGATATGGGTGTGGCATGAGGTTTTGCGAGACATATGATATAACTATCATTAACCTGAATCCTAACTATCACCCTTATGTGTGGTCACCACATTTATTTCACATGTAAACAGTCTCCACCTGCCAGACTACAATACAAACTTTGGAAAAGTGTTTTTTCAATCTGATTCCGCATAAAAATATACATGGTTGAAAAATATCCAATACTTCTTTCAACAATTCAACGTTTAAAATTCTTACATTAAACTGACTGCAGTGAGAAACAGAGTTAATTCCTTAAGTTAATTCAGCCCAGGGGGAAGTAGCAGTTAGCATGCTAGGTAGCAAACCTCTTAAAATTCCAGTTGACTCATTTGCTAATAACAAACTGTCTCTACGTCATTTAAGTTGTATTTGACTTCAGCCTGAATGTAAAACGTGCCTCCATGTACTCACGCACACCCTCTCCAACTGTCCAACTAAGTCACAGAACGGTCCCAACGTCAGTAAGTCACCGCTGGGTAAACAGAGCAGGTGATCGCGTGTAGCATTAGCTTGTTAGCTAACTTTCGGAACTCGTCAAAAGATACTCACGTCAGGTAACAACTGAAGCAATTTCCCTCATTTCTCTTCCCCGCAGTCAGTCGGCTGTGTTGCGGGTGCACGTCACCATGGAAACGTTTGGTTGCCCCAGGTGACCACGGAGTGCCGAGTGCCAGTTTGCTAACGGGCGCCACGTGTGGTCCGGCGACAGAACTGCTCCAACTACACTTAGTCGGAACCTCTTTGTCAGTCCTATGGGCAATTTATAATTCATATTAACACACTGCATTAATGATTAAATCTAAGGTCGTTTCAGATTCAAATCTTTCTGACTAATATTTAATGAATCATTTCCTACAACTGGATAATCGGCGTTTTTATAGCGGTCAAGTCATATGAATTCATATTGATTTCACAACAATAGCAGATGACTCATTGTGCTGTGCAATTAGATACAATGGTATTTTGAATGGTCACTATTGTTGTTTGAATCGAGTCATTACTAACATAAAAAGGTGCAATACTTGAAATGTGAAAGAAACTATTTCCATTTGCATCTGCACATATGAGATCATTGTTGATATAAGTTGAGCCCTTTGTATTAACATTAGAAACAGGTTGTCTCTCTGGTTGCACCTGTGTTACATCATCATGTTTTTGCAGTGGCCCAGAATGGACAAACTCAATAACATTAACATTAAATACGACTAAATCATGTACATTATCTACTCTAAACAATGATTCTGAAAATGTCACCTGTTGAATAGCCTCAGATGTGTCGCCCCTGCTGTGTCCTCCAACATGGATTACACCACCCAACAGTGGCAGTCATATGTCGCCACCTGGTGGCACAAAGACAAAGGTGCCAATTAAACACATGGGGGGGGGGAATTCAACATTCCACATTTCTGTACATTATTAGAGATGGAACTTGTTGTTCCATATTGAATCATTTGGATAAAGGAATATTCATAATATAACGGGTTGATAAACACATGAAAGACTATTCTGAAAATCATTTGCAGCATCGAAAACATTATTGACAAGAAAAAAAACCCAAAGATGAATGGAAGAAAGACCAAATATAAAAGGTTATTCAGGATTACAGTAAATGTGACATGTTTTAGGCAGATTTCATCTTACCTGCTTTGTATCACTCCCCCAGTGTGCACAATATAAAAAGTACTCGGGGGAGGAGCTGTGTGTCAAAACGTTGCAACAGTGAATGGAAATCTCTGGAGCACTCCATCTCTTTAGTCAGTGATGGATGACTCAGTTCTCTAACACCCCTCTCCCTGAAATATGAAACCAAATGTAACACTCCTGACATGATTAGATGCTAATGTCGACACAGGGAGACGGCCCTGTGTGTGTGTGTGTGTGTGTGTGTGTGTGTGTGTGTGCACGGTGAGATCCGAGCCCAGGCTGAGAAGATGTAGACAGATTCGCCCCGTGGCCAAAGACGTGATTGATTGACTCGTCACTGATCTCGCATCTCTGCACAGTTATGTCTCTAAACGGCTGTGCATCCCCATTTCCTCCTCTTAAGTATGCACCGTATGAAATGTAAAAAGTAGCCCAGAGGCATCTATAATAAACCGGCGGATCCAGAAAGTCGAGCGTAGCACTTGAAATATTTGAGTCATAAAACTCTTGACACCGAGAAAAAACGCCAATAACACTCTGCTTTGAATGGATCTTTATAGTGTGAGACCACTGGGGGGGGGGGTTAAAGGGTTAAAGGTTAAGGAAGGTCGCTGACCGCGCGGACGAGCCCAGACTATTCTGTTCTGATTGGTCGGCTGCTCCCACGTGACAGAAAGCTACCTGTCCAGTGTGACAGCCGCTTGAAAAGGAAGGAGGATGAAAGTTAAGGACAAGGCTTTTCGGCAGCCTCTGTGATAGACAGCGCCCCCCACAGGAGATGGTTGGAACACAGACTGTAACGTTTGCATACCAATTCAGGATGGAGGTGATGCTTTTAAGCGCAGAGTGATTGAAGATTTAAAAGCACTTAGGAAGTAAACAGGGGTAATACCAACACAAACAACATTAAAAAGATGAATAATGGCTGTATGCTCATTTCAAATTGGAGGTAATCATGTGCGCATCATAAAAAGACAATAATATCGCGATTCTATACTGAGTTTGTATTCCAGCTCATTTGAGCTGAAGCTAGGATCCATGAAAACATCTCTGCAGTTGTAACCAGAGAAGTCCGAAGTGAATATCAGGACACCCTTTCCACCTTGGACCACTAACACACACACACACACACACACACACACACACACACACACACACACACACACACACACACAAAGATCTAGGTTTGCTAAAAAGGCTCTCAAACCCTGAGGAAGTCTGTGTTGGATCTTTGAGGGGGACAATCCTTAAGTCTGAATACAACCTTGACCCCCCCCCCCCCCCCCCCCCCCCCCCCCCCCCCTCCCCCCCCCCACCCCCCCCCCCCCCCCCCGCTCTCTCTCTCTCTCTGTCCCTCTCTCATTACTGCACCATTCCTCCTCTGGGCTCACTTTCTCCAGGGTCCCTCTCTTGTTCTTCCCTCCCTTCCTTTCAGGAGTTTGGCCCGAGTTCTGTCCAGTGTGGAAGTCCGGCCCTTCTCCTCTCACAATGCGGCCGCGACTCAAAACGTTCCGTCTGCGCAGCCTCATTAGAATCGGTTTGTTTGAATAGGTTGGATTCTCCTTCACTTGCGCGCCCCATCTTCTTGTTTTCAGCGTGAGGACGTGCACATTAACATAATGCTTTCTGTAAATGTAGCTGTCTGAGATGCTTGGTAGTAACCGTTTCACACACACACACACACACACACACACAAAGCAGAGGCTGAACTAAGGAGACACAAAATGGACAGCGACAGAGTGGAAGGCAAAATTAAGGATCTGAACTAATGACAGGCTGCTGTGCCAAGGAGGGGCGGACAAGAGAGGGATGAAAGGATGGATGGATGAATAAAGAGGGCAGAGAGCCTGTTGTTGCTGCTCAGACCAGATGAGGCAAGAGATGTACAGAGACATCACTTAGTAGAATGAGAGAACATGTATGAATGGATGAAAGACACACAAACAGAGAGAGAGAGAGAGAGAGAGAGAGAGAGAGAGAGAGAGAGAGAGAGATGTCTAGTTTACAAGTGGTCTGAAGAAAAGGGGAGCTCAGCTGGAGACAGCATCTCTAATACATATGTAATATTCCAACACACACACACACACACACACACACACACACAC
>JAFBJT010012353.1:99829-120883 GCA_016785325.1 Chascanopsetta lugubris | reverse complement strand
CGCCCGCTCCAGCTCCGTCTGGGGAAAGACGGGGGGGGTGGGGCGGGGGGGGTGGGGGGGCAGAGAGGAGGGGTCACCCATGGGTCACTGAAACCCACTCCAGATAAGACCACCGGTGGTGCAGTTATGTGGGCTACAACCAGCATCAAAGCCTGTGAACCCGGCCTTTGCTCAGTGTTTATGCTCACCCCCCCCCCCCCCCCCCCCCCCCCGGCCTTTGCTCAGTGTTTATGCTCCCCCCCCCCCCCCCTCCCGCCCCCCCCGTGCCCCGCCCCTCACACAGAAGCGTCTTTATCTGCTCAGCAACAGGCTGCGTCCACACAGCTGCTCTCTCCGGTGGCGGTACATTAGTGGGAGGCCGGCAGGGCGGCCGGCGCTCTCTCGTCTCTTGATCCCCGTCAGAGGGTGGGGGCATCTTTCTCAGCTATACTCCGCAGGGAGATGGCGAGATTTAGAGTGACCCCCATTAGACCCCCACAGGGCCTCCCATAGCAGAGAGCTGCCCCTCGGAGGCAGAGGGGCTCAGAGAACCCCATCAAGGCTGGTCACCGGGGGACGGGGAGCAGCTGAGTCTAAACGGGCCGCTGCCGGATTGTTTGTGGCAACCTGAAGCATGTGGATGCTCTTTGATGAGGTCCCTCCTGAGTATATGTTGTTCCACCGAATCCAAGTAGCCCGATATCAAAGGTAGACTTTATTTCTGTGTAACACTTAGAACCTCGTCACCTTGAATGACACTCCTTAGTCAGCGCGCATCCACAAACGCCTCACTGCCACTCTAAATTCCACTGGCCTGCAACACACTGCACACGCACCCGGTCCTGTAGTAGAAATCCATCCCATAATTACATCTGTTTTTAACAGTGACATCAATGAAGGGTTCCCTGGGACGGTGAAAATGTAATTTAAAAAAACACACACGCAATCTCACAGTGGTAACAACAGTTCTTGGATCGTTGCCCTCGTGCAGATCAACAATAAACTTTCCCAGACCCAAATCACATCCTGCCACCATTTGTCATGGAAATATGTCCGGTAGTGTTTGCACAGTCCTGCTCACAAACCAACCAACAAACGGACGTAATAAAAGGCAGAAAATGCTGCCAGAGACTTTAACACACAAAATGATGTAGTCATGAGGGGAAAGGAACGGAAGTGAACAGTGGCAAATAGCTCCAATGAAACCCAGCTGCCCCCTTCAAGTCCTCCAAGCTGCAAGAACAGACCCAATTCTGAATTAGAAGTAAAATGAGATAAAACACTAGATCTGCACCAACGTTACGGAAATTTTAGGCAAATTATTTTTGCAGAATCTCGATCATCAAACAATTTACTAAACAATCAACCAACCAACCAACCAACCAACCAACTAAAGAAGTCTCCAAAGGCCCAGTCAACCAACCAACCCAAGACCCAACCAATCCATCAACCAGCAAACCAAAGAAGTGACCAAGAGGCAAACCAAAAACCCAACCGACCAAAAAACAACAACCCACGAACAAGGAATTAAATCATATCTTTCTCGGCAAATGTACCAAAAACGTCGAACACGATAAAAAAAACAACAACAAACAATTGCCGATCAGTGTTGAATACATCAGAAACCGCAACCCACTGCTTGACAGGCTGTGTATATGCAGCAGGAACATCTTTGGTTCAAAGTTTTGGACAAAAATATTAGCGATGAAAAATGACTTTAATAAGATATCACCAACACACTTGTTGTCAAGTCACAGTTGAAAGCATGAGTCTGATAGGGCCTGTGATGTCAGAGCAATAAGAAGAGAGTAATGAGCGTCCATGTGTGAGTCCGTCATCACGACAACACTCAACACAATGTTTCTTACACGTGACGGCTGAATATTGAATATGAATATATGCACGGATCCTCCACCACATCCTGTATCCGATCGTTTGAAGCCGTGTCTTTCATGTTTACGGCCGCTCATAAATCTCTCTGAACAACTCCAACCTGCTCTGTGTTTTTAACCTTTGCCTATTTTTACTGGTCAGGGATTAGTTTAATGGGAGTGTGAGGTCGGGGGACGGGGAGAGGGGGGGGGGGGGGGGGGGGGGGGGGGGGGGGGGGGGGGGGCGAGGTCAGGCCCTGGCGGGTCAGCAGGGTCGGTGAATCAATATTGCGACCCGCTGATGCCCCGGACCCGCAGCCTGCACTCTGCATGATGTAAGAGTGAGCTGAGGGCAAGAAGTATTTGCTGAGATGACACGTGATTAAAAGCACGCTGCAAGTAAGTGGGAACAGATTTAATGGAGTAGACATTTACTTTACGAGTGCATCTGCCTGGCGGACCACTAATGTCCAGATTCTTTTGTTAACGGCTAATAGGAGAATGTTGGCTTGAATATATGCGCTGTTGACAGTGTGGCATGTATTGCACATTCATCTGCTCTATACAAAGGTGTGGGCACAAATGAAAAAATATACTGAATGCAGTGAAATACTCGGAATTATCCTAAAGACAGACAGAGGGGAAAAACAGAAAACGTAAGGATTAGAAAAATATTCTTACATAGAAGAAAGAGTCCACAGCTATGATGAGCAAAATGCTCACGAGGGACAATGGTTAAGGGATCATCATCCATGTATATGGGGAAGAAAAGAGTTTCTCAACCAAAATGTATTGCAGTCAAGAAACTGCTGAGTCAGGATACTAAAACTGCAAGAAGGAAAAGTGATGGCAAGACCGTAAGAAATAGGATATATCATCTGAAACCATGCATCTCTGTGCCAATCTATGTGGTAGGCTTTGAAATATTTCATCCGCTAAGTACAAATGTTGGCCTCCTGTTGGAAGTCGTCCAAAAAATATAAATAAATAAATCAGATTTTGCCATGTCATCGGCTCGGAGTCCAAAAGATTAATGCTTAAAGTGTTTACCTCATGTTGACGATACATTAAAAGGATAAGGAAAAAATAACATGATTACAAAGGTCAAAGGGGCTCATCCTCTGGGAACCACGAACATGGGAACGAAGCGTCCGGGGCAATCTGTCCCGTTGTCGTGGCAACAGTTCAGTGGCGACCAACGCTGCGTGGACCAAGTCCAAGTCAGACCGCCGCCGTTGCTGGTTTTGAAAAAGCCGCATGACAAACTGGCCTCCAGAGGTTTCATATTCAGAGGCGGACACAGGTTCGATTTCAAAGATGTGTTGTCTCTTCGTCTCGGAGACGACAGGTTTACAGCATCATCTCCCCTCAGCACACGGACGACAAGCAGCTTCAATTTTGCCTCGTCGCAGGCTCGGTTATTTTGGGGGCGGAGGGATGACTGACGATTAATCCCCTGTGCGCGCTCGCTGCCAGCGACTCCTAAAGCTCCCAGAACCGCTCGCTTTTCTATTTTGTTCCATTTGGAGGAAAAGCTCCGCATCAGACGCTCATGAGGAGAAACCAAAGGAGCCAACTATGTGTTAAGTAGAAAGAGGATCCTCCCGCGTGTGGGCCTGTGTTAGTGTTGGCTCACGTTGGCACGACCCCTATAGATCATTTCCCTGGCTTTTGGAACGGAGCCGCCTCCAGTGTCTCCGAGATATAAACTCGCAGTTGTGTCACGGTTTCCGATCAACGCAGGAACCTCACCACCACATTGCGTGAAGCGCTTTCTTTCCATTATACATTTTTACATTTGGACGTACTCTCAAATTGAGAGGAACGTTTCTCACATTTGCTGCTCCGCAAATGTTACGACCACCAGAACGTGAAATGGTGCTGGACCAGAGACGGTGGACTCTTTAGGTCTGTTCGTGTTTCTAAAGCAGTTCGTTGAACGGTATTTTTATTCAACTTGCGAAGAAAAAGAAAAATGGGCAGAAATTGGGTGGAACCATTTCATAAAGTATTCAGTATTAGAAATTGAGTGTGTTAGCATTATCAGACTTACGTGCACATTCAGTTGTGTGCAAGAATGTGTGTGTGTGTGTGTAAGTGAAAGAGGTAGCAGGTGATTGTGTTTGCATGACACTTGAGAACAGCCGCCTATTTCCATGGGGAGCAGAGAGAGAGAGTAGCGACGGGGGGCGGGGGGGGCCTGAAACTACCTTTCCACCCGACGACAGTGGCCCTGACTTGTCGACGGCGTCAGAGCGAAAGCATTCAAGTACGGGAAGGATGTTTAAAAAGAACAGTGACACCTTTCTGTTTCACACCACAGTGAAACACACTGAGCAAAGCTCACTGAGGCAGAGTGAAGGACACACACACACAGAGAGAGAGAGAGAGAGAGAGAGAGAGAGAGAGAGAGAGAGGGAGAGATGGACTCAAAACACATTTACATCAACTGCCAACAAACGCCAGATGAGCAATCACTGATACTGAGAGGCCAAATTTAAAAAAAAAATACGCCGGCACACCTGCCTTTCACTTTTCAATGCTCGTGAACAAAGTTTTGTCTAATGACCCAATGTAGCCGAATTCCTCCTGAGCGTAGATCTCCCTCCGCGATGCTCTGTTGACGTGCTGTGACTTGTTGGTAATGGTTCACACGGGGACACGGAAATAGTGTCAGTGCTGTGCATGAGCTGCCAATGTGAAAAAAGAGGCCGCGCGTGACCTGTGACATTTTCAGCCCGACGTTGACAACTGCACTTTCACAACTTTTAGACATCTCCACAAGATGGAGTCAAACTTGTCAGCGGAATGGTTGTCTCTTGGTCAATCATGAAGGAGTCACGACCGCATGGATTCTGCTCCATAAATCACATGTTTTTGTTTACGTAACCTGTATTCTATTGACTGCGTTTGTCCACATGAGTCTCAATCCAACAGCGAGGGGGGGGGGCAGAAATGCTAACAAATAAAACCTTAAACAACGGAAGTTACATTAGTGCCGCGACTCGGAGGCATGTTAACGATAGAGGCTATTATCATGTTTTTCATTACCTGTCTGGGATGAATCACGCATCAGACCAACACAGATTACAGTTCAACCACTGGTGTTGGCGCTTCTCACCAAATGCACTCAAATCTCTTTCCAAGTGGACATCTAGTTTTGAATGATCCGTTACTTACGGCTCCTTTTCCATCCAGTAATATCGCTCAGTCACTGTGGATTTTTCAGAAAGGTTCCCTGCTGTATCCCTCATGGGCTAACACCCAAAACTTCGGGGGACCGTGTAAAACAGATGACTCAGCTTTTTGTGTTCACACATGTGGCACCACTGGACGATCTCTGGAAAATACCCCGAGTTGTGTGAAAGCAGCTTTACGCTTCAAACAATTCTCCACATTCACGTAAAAGTAATTTGGAAAATCTGCCTCATGGAGTGAACGAGGGGAGAGGCATCAAGGAGCTAAGAGGCATCAGAGGAATTATTATTAATATTTCTCAATCCTCCGCAAACTAAACTCTCTGTAAAGCCCGGGAAACACTTTGCAGATGTGAGTCTCCTGCAGCTCCCGAACGTACGCCTGACACGTTTGATCCAGTTGACGTGCACCGAGTCAATGATAAACACCGGAGGAGCACCATGATGAAGCTGACTCACCGTCTACGCTGCAATGAACCAAATCTGGGGATGAGAGATTTGACTCTTTTATTCCAGTAATCTGTGAAGTCTGACAACATGACAAAAACCGATTTACCAAACATTTCCATTTTCACATCGGGGGACACCAGACACAGCTGCCTCTTACTCCGAGCAGTGGAAAGTCCCAGTTCACGTATTCATTGTGCTCATCCCCGGAGTTTTTTCAGTTTCTTGCTGCTTCCTCCTCAGATGGGAGAGGACCCCGACCTGCCAGCAGCCGAGTCAGCTGTTCTGATCTTTGGATCCGAGTCACCGCCCGTGACGTGGCTCTTCATTTTTCGGTCAATTTGTCTCTTTGCGAACAATATGATTGATGGAGTCTTACGTAATCTGACCCCAAGTCGCCTCGCAGTAGGGGATTTTGTCCTTGAGGACACAGTAGATTGTGTTGTGTGTACCAATTTTACATGTAAACCCATCTAATAATTTCAAGATGGACCACAGCTGTTATTTAATTTAAAACAAATGCCACAGGCCTTCCTTCCTTCCTTCCATCTCGGTGCCTTGTGTGCCATCGCAAAAGCTATTGGGGTTTAGAGATGGAGAGGAGGAGGAAATCCATATCAGGGCGACCGTTTGAAGCCTGGACCATGACCAACCGCTTTGAACTGAGGATAATATCAAAACCTGCACGGTCTCAAAACATATTGAGAGCAAACATGAATACAAGGGTCATATATACATATGTATAAATTCATACCGTCTGACTTACTATAATCACATGGTGCTGATCAAAATGTCATGTCCGAAATATGTACTACTTCTCATGATGCCAGCTGCTTGTAGTCTCCGGTCAGACCACCAGTGAATACAGAAGCTGCACACACAGTGAAGGTCTGGGACCTTCTGCAGCAGCCTGCAGGACTACCACCACCCTCATGCATATTGGGAGGGGGCGGGGGGCGGTGGGGTGGGGTGGGGTGGGGCGGTCACAAGATCAGCTTCCACGATCTTGAGGATTAAAAAGAAGTTCTCATTTTGCATTTGAAAATAAACCAGTAGTAAGTCCCACGTCAGACTTCTGATGAGGGTTCATCACTTTGCTCTCCCTCTGTCAACACCCCCCGTCTGCCCTGCAGTGTCAGATTCTCATACTGCAGGTGTTTGTTCAGTGACATGGCAACTGACCCAAAGTCAACACCACTGATTCTTCATCACACTCATATTATTACAAAAATAAATAAATACAGACACATTCCTCACTGCTTAATCACTCCAAATGGCTCCAGACTTAAAAGGCCCTATATTTGATCGCGCTCTCTCTGATATTGCCAAAGAAGGAAAAATAGCTGGTGACGCTTGGCACCGGCAAAGCTAAAGGAGTAGGCCCAAAGGAACGTAAGCTGGTCCTTGTTTCTTTAAATCTGTCTTGGATCAGGTTAAAGTCATGACTAAGCAGATCCAATAGCAACAGTTGCAGCCAAGGCAGCCTGAGCGAGGGGAGCCAGGGCCTGGCACGAGAACATGTTGCCACATGCTACAGAGTATAAGTTCTAATGTAGTACTGAGGTGGCTGTGGCTATGTAGTGAGCCTTTAAACCAGTGATTCTCAACTGGTTGGTTCTGACCCCAAACGGCCTTTGGGGGGGGGGGGGGGGGGGGGGGGGGGGGGGGGGGGGGGGGGGGGAGTTGAGAAAAAAATCCTGTGCTTTTATTTTGAAAGGGATTTTTTTAATGCATCAGAGTGGGCGGCGATAGTGCCCTGTAATGCTAACAGACACTTGCAATTTCACAGATAAAACACGATGATTTACATATGATAGTTAGCCAGGGCGAGTCACATGAGTTGATTCCTTCTTCCATATTCAAAAGTGCCCTATGCCCTTGAGTATGACACCAAGCCCCATACTCTCCATTTGATATGTACTGTGAAAACAATCAAGTAATCATCAATATAACACTTTCAGTTGTATTTTTGCTTCGTTATAAAAACCGAGAGGAACAGGACAACCGTCAATATGTTTTGTGGGAATATTACACATTGCAGTCACGAAAGAACACCACAGTTCCCGTGTGAATCTGAGTTTAAAAAACAACAGCAAATCACTTACAGGGGGTGAAGGGGGCTGATTATCGGCTGCACAGGCTTGTTTTTCTTCATCTGGACTCAGAGAGAACAGATAATAAAATAATGCAGATGTGAAAATCGTTCATTTCGTTTAAACGCAGCTAACAAGTAATAAGTGACATACTCACATGGCATCATTTAGCAAAGGCAGAAACAGTGAGTCAAGTTCATGACTCAGCAACGTTGGTATTTATCAGAAAGGAGAACAAATAAATGTATTGATGTTTATTCATTATCTGATACCGATGGAGTCATTTCAACCTTTCTGCACAAAAGAGAATTGTCCTATGTTCTGTTTCTGCTTAGAAAACAAAAAAAATACACAGAAAGAGGAACACAAGGACCAAAAGTCCTCAACATGTGTTCCTCATCTGGTGTGAAAACGGGCTTTAAATCACTGTTCCGTTCAAAAAGAAAGCGGTGGGAACTTCGGAAAGACAAAAAAAACAACTGGATGAGAGCAGTGGGATGGAGGTTAAGATCTGGAAGTCCAAGACAGAGAGCTTCCTTTTCAGAGGATTCCCCTGCAAGGCCAAGGATCTTTGCACACAATGATCATAAACAGGGCCATGTCATGTCTCCACCATGCATGATAAGATGTGCGGACGCAGAGACCACGTCCAGCTTGTGCAACATCCGGGCTTTTCACTGGCATCGAGGGACAGTCGTGCAATTTCCAGAGCTGGAGCACAACCAGAATCACTCTGATCCCTATCTTAGAGAGCAGGAAGGTTAGTATCTGCTCCGTTTCAGGCAGATGCTCAGCTCATGTTTGGCTGCACTGCTTCGGACGGGATTTCACAAACACTGTGATGCAATGCAGTAAAAATACTGAGGTTTCATAGGATAAGATAAGATAAGATAAGAGATCAACTTTTTTTTAATGCCACGCTGGGAAAGGTTCACAGCAAACGTATACACAAGAAACGTACACAAAAGGGTCACAAAAATAAACTGCCTTAACCTTAAACCTTATCGCACACAGCGTTGGCACTACTGCACCTACTGATATCTGCAATAGTGATACAGTAGTAATAGCAGCGTCATATAATGATAGTAATTGTAGCAATGGTAAATGGTCTGTAATTATATAAGGCTTGATCAAGTCTTGAAGGCCTCTCAAAGCACTTTACAGTACAGTTTCCAGACAGTGCATTCGTTTGCAGCACTTTGTATCTTTGAGTACAGGCGACAATGTATTCTTGCCCAAGGACACGTGGAATGGGTGGGAGGGGGGGGGTTGCAGGAATCAAACCCTGACCTTCTGGCTAGAGGACAGATCCTCTAACCCCTTACCCACAGATGCCCCAACGAGTAATATGTGATCATTGTACTACATTACCAGTAATGGAGACAATAATAATAATAGTAATAATGATTCATTATACTGGTGATGCAATCAAAAGGACCTTTTGCTGCAGAGAAATTTCATAAGCGTTTTACTAAGGAGAGGTAAAGATACGATTCACTGCGAGAGCTTAACAGCAGCAGGTAGAGTTTGTTGCCCTTCCGATGAACTGGTGAGGGTTTCATCAGAAGCGTCATGTTGTTTATGAGAGGAACCATTTCAGAGAGAGTTGTGAGTTCACCAAGGTGTAGTGTGTCGCCATTGCTATGTCTGCGAGCCAAATGCTCTCTGCGCCATTTAGCCTTGGACGTCACGGTGACGGGTAGTTTGCTCCCTCACCCCCTCGCTCCGCCCGACAACAGTCACAGCACAGGAAACTGTGACCCCCCCCCCCCCCCCCCCCCCCCCCCCCCCCCCCCCCCCGAATTTGAAATGCTGTCTAGATGAATGAGGAGCTGCTGCTGTTTGCATCATGTGCATGTACAGCCCGACTGTGCACGTGTCTGCAGCACAGATCAGACGGACGGGGGAAAGGGGGGAAATGCCGTTTAACCAAATCTTGGAGTTGAACCAATGACCACAAAGAGAAGCTCTGGAACCCAGCTCCAATGAGCCCTGCTGCAGAACAGTGGTTCTATTCAAAACCAAACCATTTTTCCCTGGCAGCACTTTCACAGGGTATGACATGAGATCACTTTCTCTTTTTTCTTGCAATCACAGAAATGGCAAAATTAAATTATGAGAAAGGAGAAAAATTCTTTCCACCCTCCTCCACGAAACCTTGTGTACGTTGCACTATGTGTTTCAACGTGTAGCTGTGAAGGTGCGAGACGAGAAATGAAAATGTTTGGGTTTAAAAGTGACGGGGCCTCATTTTTTCCTGGTGGAGTTGTTGCTTTTCGGAAGTGGAAGGGACTGGAAAGATTTCCCTCAGCGGAGAAAGAGCAGACTAATAAATTCACAGAGTAATTCCACTTTGACCTTTTTCATTCTTTCAACCTTTCTCCTGTCACTCCTGTCTCCAAAGCTTTGTTGCCTTCACTTCAAATTTGTGACTGTGATCAAAATGAGCCTGAACTCGAAGAGTTCACAGGAGAGAGAGCAGATGTTCCGATGATGTTAAAATGGTTTGGCAATTAAAAAAAAACACAATTTGCAAAAAACAAATTGTTAATGTGCTGAAAATGTTCCGGATGAATAAGTAGACTGTTAATTTAATCTCTCTCTCTCTCTCTTAAATATTTGGCCGTGATGAATGAACAGAAGGTGAGTACAGGGAAGCGACCTTCGTTAAGCATTACCTGTTCCACTCAGTTCACATAGCAGAAGAGCGATAAGCAGTTTAGACAAACCCTGATACTTCCTCCATTCCATCGTCCCAACATCATGCACTGAGCTAAACGTTAACCTGCTCTGCAATGCTAAGCGTTAGCCGCTATTAAAGCCACTTGTTCCACACACAGGGAGAACAGGTTTCATGACCATGATCTAAACTCTTGGACTCTGCACTCTGACAAATCACTGTATTCCACCATCAATTCTGACTTTTTTCACTGCCATCAAGCATGTCTTTAACAATCAATAATCAATATAGTAACTATTGTCTATGATAGTCTATGATAGTGGGTTTCAAAAGCTGAATTGACAAGACTCTTAGTAGCACATGGTTATGATTTGATCTTATCTGTATAGATACAGCATGATATCCTCAGCATGGTGATAGAAGTGTTGTATACTTCTTTTCTTAGAGTGATAATATGAACACAAGCTGTCGCTACATTACACCACAACCACAAAGAAACACTGCAGAGGTCTGGTAAAGTAGTTGCTAAATAGTTGTAATTTACTTTTTGTATGTATTTGCCATTATTTTGCAAAGGACTAAAGGTATAGAGCCAACTGTGATTTTTTTTGAAAATGTTATCGGGCACATTACCATTTGGTGGCTTATGCAAAACTACTGACCATTGCACTACCATGACAACAAGCAGAGCAAACATCACAACAGTGACTGACTAACTCAAAGGGCATCATTTTTAAATCTGAATATCAAAATCACATTCTCCACATGTTCTCTTCTGCTAAAAACACTCTAAATAGTTTACTACAAGTTATAGGAAATGAAAATCACAAAATTAAATCAGCTGTTGATGATTAAATTATTCCATCATCACAAGTAATGTAAGAAGTCAATGTGATAACAACGTGATCATAAGAACAGTTTGCCCCTTTTTAAGTTGGTCCACTGATGTTCATTTCCCCAACTGACTGGCAGTGGACTCAATTGTGAGTGGTTTTGCATTATATAATAACATTTTATTACCTTTACAGATATTTTATTGCTCTGCACTAACCAGTAATACTTCTCTCTAGGCCCACATCAGCTGCATGAGCCCAGTGGAACAGTCTGCTCAGATATATGGTGTGGACAACTTCAGATATTAGGTCCTCTTCACAATAAAACTCTTGGGTATTTATCAGTAAAAATGTTTGACCACAGTTTTAGTCTTTATCTGCACCAACAGATCACAGATAATTACTTCACTTCCTGTCCTCCTTTCAAAATAACAGCCTCGAGTTATGTTTCTTGTTGACTTGAATCCCCTCAGTTGTTTGGAGTGAGCTTTCATTTTTATTGTTCGACTGGAAGTGGCACATGATGTCCTTAGAGGCCTAATCAGAATCAAATGACTTGTGTTAATCCTTATGGGGAACATTGGCTCATTTAGACTATTTCCCAGGTGTTATTCATTATGTTGACCTTTAATGAGCTTAATCTATAGTCACTGCGGCCGAACTACATTCTCAACCCTCGTGCTTTCTCCTCTCCATCAGATGTTTCCATTCAAGTGAACTACTCTTTGACATAATGATGACTTAAGTCTGTTTGACTGCTCCAGGAAATCACAAAGGTCAGTTGTTGGCTTTATTTCAGTTCACCAGCTCGTGAGGAATAAACTGACCTTCTGTCTCAGGTCATGTTAATGAGGCCTGTCCAAACTGAAAGGCCAGAACCTTTAGGAAACAGCGGAATATCCTCTGCCGGTTATTGAAAACTCTGCAAAAACTCCAGACACAGCTCTACACATATTTTAAAGGATTGTTTTTTTTCCTCCCAAAGGATGAATAAAAATGGCTAAGGGTTTGGGTTGTTATCCATAAAGACATATATTTAAAGCTGCACAATGATCATCTATTGCTCTATTAAGTGTTGCATCAGGCGTTGATACCTCTGTAAAGGTTTCATTGAAAATCAGAATGAATGACCCTTTTGTTGTTTGTGTATGTACTTTGAGTGAAGTCTGCAAGTCTCTGGGAAACAATTACTCTGCGTTAGGTAACACAGTGTGAGAACCAATCAAACCCAGATGGCACTCTGGCACAGAGCGGTCGATGGGAGCTGCTCCAGGAAAAGGAAGAGAACCGAGCAGCAAAGTGAAAAGTGTGATTCTGTCTCTGTCAGACTCAGATGTTCTGCCTTCTCTCACTCACTCTGAGCTCTAACCAGTGCAGCTCACTGGGTTTATACACTACAACCAGTGAGTGTCATGGTCATGTTGGGTGTGAACAGGTGGAGAGTCCAGACCATGAGAGCTGTGGTTTCACCACCAACGTGTTTATCTGTCCAGTTTTAAATGTTGTTTTACAACTTTGAAATATTATATAATAATATTTCAAGATGTTATTATATATTATATAATATTATATAATATTATACAATATTATATAATAATATTTCAAGACCGTGTGTTCATTTAAATGTGCCAGTTTCACAAAGTCCCAGCTAATTAAAGTTAATGATAAGAGTTATCATGATTTTTCTAACATAATCATTCACCGTCAGTTCATTAGAAACATTAATACGTTTTGGGGTAAATTGAGCATTTTTCTGATGAGTCGGCATTTCAGTTTGACAGATAAAGAATAGTTAATTGATTCAGTCTTCTGTTACTTCAACTCTGCTGCAGCTGTAAGTGTAAAAGTTCAGGTTGTGAGTACAAAAATCTAACATTTTAATGAAATATTTTAATATTTATAGTAAATGTATATGAGTTCTGACTATTGGTTAACTTTCTCACATTTGGTGGATTGTATCAGATAAAAAACACCCAAATTGTTCAACCTCTAATAAGAACGTTGTTATTGATTGTAATAGGATCAATGAGAGTATTAGAAAAATTAAGATTACATCAAAATATTGCATATTGGGGGAACACTCAGCCACTGGAGTCTCCATAACACAAAGTGGTGCGTCATATTTGCAGATGTGATGATTTCCCTACAGACTTCACTCCTCATTAAAGCCCAGGTCCCGTGCTCTGTGCTTCTCCTCTGGGGCTTCAACACACTGAAAAACAATTACAGGTCCCGTCCTATTCATCACCGCTGACGCTTACAGATGCCCCCGGCTGCTGTTCGTGCAGTGGCTAACATCGCACTGTCTCAGCTGCTGCAGTAGATGAGTCGTTTTTTTATCTATTCCAACTGCTCCGATATTCCCAATCGTGTAAGCTTACGCCTTACGCTTGGAAGCGTGTAGGTCCAGAGTCATCACAATCTTTCGTTGTCTGCTCGCTTCACCACATCCACTTATTCAGCCATAAATACACACAGCATCAGATCTCCCTCCACAACACTCGGCCATGTGATATTAATTAAAATCGCTGCACACTTTCCTACTCAGCAGTAATTCTGAGAAGTCCGAAAGCTGGAGCTGCGCTGAGTCCATCTTCCAGCTAAATGATTCGGACCATATTTTCTTTCCCTTGCTGAATAAATGGATTCATTGTAGATCACTGGCTTTTGTTTACGTGTGTCGGTTTCCACTCACTGTCAGTTGCCATGTTGTCAGTCACGGAGACCTTTTTGCCACAGGCAGCGCGATACAGCGAGAGCTGTAGTATTTGCAAATGGTGTTGACACTAAGAAAATGAATAACATTTCATGTGTAAGACACAGTGAGGTGCGAGGACTGTTGGATCTAATGTGACGCTTGCGCTGTGTAAACATGGCCTCAGGGCAGCACAGCCAGTGACTTCAGCCAGGTGAAACTAATGTCTCTGTGGTCGGAGCTGTGTTCTTGGAGAATCACTCCCGTCATTGAGGCCCGGGTTCGAGCAGCCGACATAACGACTGGCCGTGCAGAGATGTGTGTAAGTAACATTTTCCGCTGGTTCTCCAGCTTCTGTTGACATGACTCCGACATCGACGGAGAGGTTTTACTGCTCTGGTCAGCAGACAACAGTCAAAGTCTGTGGTTGTTGGGCCGTTGCGCTATGACTCTGTGACTATGTAAGATGTGAATGCACAGGAGTGCAGGACTTTTACATAAGCAACGCGGTCACGTCTCCATGACGACAGCGGGCATTGCCCTGACTTATTCACCATGTTTACCAGCAGAATATGGTCAAACAACAGTTGTAGTGCAACTGGGCCATCATCATCTATCTGTAATAGTGTTTTGTGTTAGTCCAAATACACGTACATTCTGACAAAGTTCACATTTGATGAACTATCTTTTGACAAATCATCACAAATCACTTAAAATTTCCAAGTAATAGCAGCAATTTCAACAATCTAATCTTATGTGTACTAAAACTTTCCAATCAGTGTATCTAAAAAGGCACCACATATTTAGTCACATGTATCTGGATTTGAACGATATAGGATTTGCATTTCTCAAACCAACTCGTCAAGATCTAGAAACGATTGTAATTTTACATTCCTTTTTACACTTAGCAAAATCATCCCGCGTTTGACACCCTGCATCGAGAAACCTGACTTAATCTACCAAACACACACTCGTACGTTATGTTTTTCCTCAGTTGTGAAATAAAACAGCAGCAGAGTCCAACGCTGCTGACATCACTGTCGGTTCTACCTCCAGGTCACAGTCTGTCCTTAATGAACAGCCACTTGCAACATCCTCACAGCCAAAGTCAATGGAACAGCAACATTCAAAACAAGAGTGGAAAAAGCCTGAGAGAGGCAGAGCCGAAATGTCTCTAATGTACAAACTGTGCAGATCTAGAGCCGTTTGATTTGTGATGTTCTGCAGCATAATGTCGAAGCTGAACGTCTGGGGAGCAGCGGGAGGATTAGTGGGTTGGTTGAGCAAATTACTAAAAGGTCTGCTTCCACAGTCGCCATCCCGATACTGTAATTTTGGATTTATCCTCACGGATGCTCAGACCTCTACTGTCACGCCCGTGTAGTCCTGATGGGATTACTCCAGATAATCCAAAGAGAACGTTGTGAAGAGTTTGCACTGGCAATTGCAAAGTAGAAAGTTATGGTAGAAATGTTGCACTATAAAATATTTAAACCTCCCAGAATAACTGTGGGCGACGATTTCTGCATAATATTTTCCTGATCAATAATATTTGATGCAAATAGCAGGAATTAAAGCCTCTTTGATCATCATCCATATCCATTAGTAAGCAAATGGATTTCTGCTTATGTCCAGATTTGCTGCGTCAGCACTATGTGACTCTGAGATCACAACGATCATCATTACAGGACAAAGTATATCTCAGATTAATTTTTCCAGAGACGCTGCCAATAACTGGTACAATATGGTTTAGATAGAATTATTAAATGGATAATACATTTCAGATCAGAGAAGTGACATGAAGACATATATAACAAATAAGAGTCATAACGGATGTGTGGTTGGGGATTGAAATAAACATTTGTGTTATATGTAAATAAAGATCACAACTGCGTGTTTATGGGTTTTTGTTGTCCACATGTGAAGTGGTGGGAAACAAGTAACTCCAGTCAGCAGCTATAAATGTTTTGCACTTCACCTTTCCAAAGAGAGGTATTTTGTATCCATTGAGCGTTTGACCATGTCTAACTGCAGCCTTCTGCTTGACTCATCAACTTTCCAGTGTCTTTAGGTGCATATGTTCAAAAGTTTAGTTTGAGGCCATGTGAGAGAACAGGAGCTGTACAGTGTCATACAGATGTTTTTGTGTCTACGTGTGTTGCATTATGTTTTTTTTAAATCTTTTTTTTTTAACCCAAACTGCCTCATTGTGGTCGTCCAAAAGCATTCTTCTGTTTTCCTCCATTTCCTGGATTCCTTTTAAGGAGACAGTTCAAACACAGCTGAACTGTTTTTCTTCAACTTTGTGGGATTGAATACGTTTGCTTGTGAACGTTTTCAATTGAATCACACTTTGCCTGTTCCCATTGATCCGATGGGGATACTGATAACTGATATAAAAGCCTTTGTTGAGCATCAGCCTTCACTAAAAATAGAAAAGTCCAATGAACATTGTTACTCCACCACAGTGACAGGTATTATGTAATATTCAAACCAGAGGCGAGGTCTTCTACCTTTGAATGACACGATCTGCTGAAGTCTTATTCATGCACAATAACTAAAGGAACTAGTTTACAACTGCATCTCAAACGACTACTTTTTATGACATTGTATATTTTAAAAATAGTTCTTAATGATACCACAATGTCCGCTTCCTGTGCTATATTTACTATTTACTAGTCCAATCGTGTCCTCTATGACGGCTGTGTGTGTTGTGATTCATCTCTGTGAATTTATACTATGATGTCCCACCTCACAGTGTTAGTGTGGGGGGGGTATGACGGTTGGACCGCTATCAAGCCTCTATACCAACGCTATATAGAATATGTCACTCATTCATAACCATGATTATGCTTTACAGCTGAGGAGGTGACCTTTAAATATGCAGGCCCGTAAATGCAGTCAGGAAAAGGTCAACAAATAAATATCATGTATATGGTGACAACTGGACCATATCTATTTCACACATGAAGACAAAATATAAATTCCCCAAAGTGCCAGAATACAAGGACTAGAACAACTACAACTGATACTACTACGACTGCTGCTGCTGCTGCTGCTGCTGAACAGATGAGGTTCAATTATGGCAATTTTAAATGAACTGATTGCATAGCATTCACTGGCTGCTCGATTTCCCCCCCCCCAAAAATAGTCGATTGGCTGATTCCGTTGTGGAGGCGCCGTCCGCACGTTTTATGATGGAATCTTTAGCCCGTCTCTTGGTTAAGGTCTCGGGTTCCAGGGCCATCCATTGAAACACTAACTGTAAGTGAAACCGTTGACAGTCTGTGATATTGAGCGACAGCTCCGGGAGACGGGGCACCAAAGGTTGGGTGGATTTGCACTGGCACTAATTTTATCCATGGGACACAGCGGGTAGTCCGAGTCCAGCACGAGAGCACACCTGCGATGAATCTCTGCCACCAGAAGGAAAGAGTGTGCATCCAAATGTGAAAGCAGATCGGCTCTTCGTCGTTTCACCTCACGCATAAACAGCCCTGTTCACTGCAGCTCGGGAAAAGTGAGCTTGTAATATTTTTTATTGATGCAACGCATCACAGAATGCCTTCTATGGGGCGGAGCCGGGACCTGGAAGAGGCTCGGTGGAGAGTGGCAGCCTCAGCTGCTCTCCGCCATCAAGGTTGTTCTCTGGGCATCTTGCAGCTCAGAGGGACACTTCCTCTGGGACTGAGACTTCAGCTGTGGTGGAACCCTTAAGTGTTTTTCCTCCTGCAACGTGAACTCCCACATGTACACGCAAACGTATTGTGCACTGTGGGATGTTGAGACAAAGAACTGCAGTTGTTGCTCAAGTAGTTTTGCAGATATTGTATATCTTGGAGGAGATTTGCCACATTGAGGACACTGTCTTTTTAAAAGGTGCAGTGTTTAAGATTTAGTGACCACTAGAGGTGAAGTTGTGATGTTGTATCCATCCCCTCACCCTTCTGAGCATGCAGGAGAACCTATGGTAGACCTCAGTTGTCATGAAAACTCAAAAGATGTTGTATGTAGTGTGTCCACTCTGGGCTACTGTAAAAACATGGCGGCTCCCATAGGGAAGACCCGCTCATGTAAAGCCATTACTTAGGCTCATTTAAGGGTAATGGGAAATGAATACGACTTTCAGATGATTATAGACTGCAAAAAAAAAAAAAAATGTTCTGTGATAATTTTCCAGGTGAAAGAAATGACCCAACTATCACACACTGCATCTTTTATCGGGTGTTCGATTAAAATGGCTGAACGTCTCATCTCAACACAGCGTGGATGGAAAATGAGCGTGTCAGCTGTTGCAACGGTGGTTGAATCACACCACATCTGCTTTATAGTACCACTCTTGCAAACTCCTGCCAACGTGTTGCCATAGTCACCCATTACACCTCAGGCATAATAAGCCTCCTGATCGCAGACAGCCCCGGCTCACAGAACGAGGCCGATAGAATATCAAAACTTGAGAAGCTGTGAAGCATCAGAAGGCAATCAACAAACAGGATTCGGTTCCTTAGTCTGTCAAGCGTTTCGATAGATTCCACAAGAGGTGTCATGTGACCTTTAGACGCCTACTTAGTTCGCTTTCTGGTCATTTACAAGCCATTGCTGGCTGCTTGGAATGTCCCTAACAACTGCTGTGCCTTCCTGCTGAGTTGTGCTAGAAATGAAGCCATCATAGATCTAATCACGTTAGAGGGAAGAGCTAGCACCTCATACCGCTCATACATTTGGATTAGACTTTAAAGGTGCAGTGTGTAAGATTTGGTGACATCTCGAGGTGTAGATGGATAATGTATCCATCACCTCACCCTCTCCCTTCTGAACATGCAGGAGAACCTATGGTAGACTTCAGTTGTCATTAAAACCCAAAAGATGTTTAGTACATCCACTTTTACTACTGTAAAAACATGGCGGCTCCCGTAGAGAGGACCCCCTCCTCATGTAAATATACATTAATGGGCTCATTTAAGGGGAATGGGGAAAATATAAAACATTCAGATGCTTATAAATTCATGAAAATGTCCGTCTGTAATTGTTAATGTAATATTGCAATGTAATATTTTTCAAGGAGAAGAAAATGACCAAAATATCACACACTGCACCTTTAAGCACAACATTCTACATGTACTGATTGATCAAAATCTCATACATGGAAACCTTGGCGACCCCCACTGACTTCCCCCACTTGACGCTCTGAGCTGTAACTCCAGCTGAACCAGCTGCTGCACTGAGTGTGTGTGTGTGTGTGTGTGTGTGTGTGTGTGTGTGTGTGTGTGTGTGCACGGAGAGTTCTTTAATGAGACTGCTGTGCCCCATCATATGGGGAGTCTATTTAGGTCCGGCCTTGCCCACAAGTCAACTCGGCTTAAGAAGCAGAGTTGGTTGAAAGAAGAAGCCCTGCTGGGGAAATTGATCACTGGAGACATGCGAGAGGACTGTTGAATCTATTCTGAGGTGAAACAGCGGGAAACACCGGGGTGGATCTTATGGAAAGACAGGAGAGACAGCAACCCAAAGGGAATGTAGCTGCAAATATCAAAGCAACTCTGTCTTGAAAACAAAGAGAGAGAAAAAAATACTGAACCACATGTTGTATTTTAAAAGGATTTGCGCAGAAACAACATTTTCTTAAAATGTGATTTACAATAGTCCGTGATTGGTGAACATTTGAGTGAACCACAGAGGAAAGCTAAAGAAATCCCGAGGTTTTTCACTTCATCTGTGGCTGATATGTTAATGGGACACATCATATAATTCATAATGATTCCAGTCATGAATCGTAAATCACAGGACGTCCAATTAGTCTGGAGTGAAAAAAAGAAATGGGTTAAGACAAACCCCAGAGATAGTGGCTGAAGATCTCTTTACAGATGATGTGCCAAACATCTGCTTTCAGTACAAATTATGTTGGAAACAAACTTTTCCAAAACAGATTTCTCATCTTGTGGCCTTTGTTTGAAATCGACCACCTGATCATGACCTTGTAATTGAAGATGGAGGCTTGACTTGGGTTTCCAGACAGACTCCACAAATTATTGTTTCTTATCTCTTTCCACTGATACAATTGAAATATCAAAACTGTAAATTCTGGAGTAAATGTTTCATTGGGATGTGTTCATTGTGCGGTCCAATCAACTCCAATCAAATGCTGAGCCCAGCTTTGATGCGTCTGGTTTGGTTCATTCAGACTGGTGTGAACACAGTCCCAGACTACTGTTGCAAATCAAAGGATCTGACTAATGTCCTCTTGAGAGCGGCGGTGGTCTCAGGCTACTTGTGAGTAAACTTGAGTGGTTCAACACTGGTGTGAACTCTGTCCGCACCAGTCACAGTAGCCGTAGTGTTTACTGGGCTATATTTGCTATATATGTGAGGATCTCATTAGAGCCAACTGTCTCACTGCCTTTCGTGAAACACGTATTCATTGGTTTGTACTCGTTTCATACACTCATTTGCTTATACTTCATATGCCATTGTTGGCCGTCAAATAGTCCAGATTAAGACCAGTGTGCATAAAGCCAACCTATATGCTCCATGATTTAGAAATTGGAAGGAATTAAGATTTGAGGTTTTGCCTTTGTGAACTAGCTAGAAAAGCAAACAATGCAGTTGGCACTAACCGAGTGGAAAATTATAGGTTTGAAAGCACCCTAAATCAACTCCAAAAGAAATGATCATTGAATCCATAAAATTCTCTCAATTCTTCACTGAAATGTAACTTAAATGTTGGACATGGATTTAAAAGCTATGCAGAACATATGTCACGGGGCCAAGGCGCCATAGGATGACTGCTTTTGATGTCTTTGGCATGTGACTCGCAGGACAAAAGCCAAACCACATTTTCCAGTTTCTGCTTATAGTTTCCTGATTGGTGCAAACAAAGCAAACCATATAAGAAACAGACTTCAAATGTCCTCACTTTACATCGGCCTTGTGGATGGCAAATTGGACTATTTGCTTTGCAAAGGAAGAAAAGGGGGATTGGGGTGGTCTCCTGAACTTCCTGATGGCCAGCCACTACCTTATGTAAATGAATATGATGGAGCCAGTATAAGTGACACCTTTATGAAGGTTGTAATGATTTATTTTTTATGAAGAGATGAAAAGAGGTTCACTTCATTTCATCCACTTGTGTTTTATTGCACTGAATTTCTAATATTTCATCTAAACTATGCGGTCACTAAATCAAACTTGTTAGCAACGAGCGACAAAGAATAACATATATTTAAACAGATACGCTCATTAAAGGTGCTGTGTGTAAGATT
>JAFBJT010012353.1:77003-93994 GCA_016785325.1 Chascanopsetta lugubris | reverse complement strand
AAAGAATAAAAGAAGGAGGTGGAGAAATAATAATAACAATAATAATAGTTATGACGATAACAATAACAATAATAATGATAATAATAATAACAATAATAACAATAGGAATTCTTTTAGAAATGAAAGATTATGACAACAATAACAATAATTGTTATAATAATGACAACAATAACAATAACAATAACAATAGTAATGATAATAACAATAATAACAATAGTAATTATTTTAGAAAAGAAAGATTATGACAAGTATTAACCAATACATAAGGCAATATTTTGGTTGTAAGATGTAAATAGATTTTTTTTAAAGGCAGAATAAATGTATCAAAACATTCCATCCTGTAAAAGTGTAAGTGGTACAGATAAAGCACAAATGCTTGAATTATCTATTCTAATACCATAAAAAAAACAAAAAACCTTAAGGCAGGGCAACATTCTGTAGAGGCATTCATGCAATGCCAGTTCAGGTCCTAGAGTTATTAGACTATTTAACACCAACCTGTTTACATCTCATTAACCGAGAGTAAAACCTGAGCATGTGATGCTACATTTGCTGTGTAATCTGAAACTGCTTGTATACACATGCAGCTTGTTCCAGCCTGAAGCTGAGCGGTGGTCCTCTTTTGAAGTTCCACCATCATACAGTTTAAATCAAGTGTGACTCAGCAGCGACTAAAACTTATCTCATTCACGTTACTTTTTTGAACCCACCCGCTCTCCACCCACCCCCCTCCCCAAGGCTCCCAGCCATTCCTTGTCATGCATCCATAAAGCATTCTTAAACACTTTAGCAGCTTCCTTTGTGTCTCGGCATGCTGGAGGTTAACACAAGCCCTACTTGACAGAGAGAGAGAGAGAGAGAGAGAGAGAGAGAGAGAGAGAGAGAGAGAGAGAGAGAGAGAGAGAGAGAGAGGGGTCACTACATCTCTCCGTCGCTGAGAGCACAGCGGTGGGTGTCTGCCGCTGAGCTGTAGGTGAGGATCAGGAGGTGTTTGTTGCCACGGTTCACAAGCGGGGCCCCTTGACAGCCTCGTTTGATGTGGTTGGCCCCTGTCGGCGGCTGGCTCTTTGCACTGGTGTGACAGTCATTGCCGGGTGAGTGACTGTCAATGCCCCGGCCCACAAAGGAGGAGAAGACAGGCATTCATGGGGCCTGATAATGGCCGGGCAGGGACAAGGCTGCCATTCTCATACACTTTGATCATGGGGATTCTTTTTGCACACCTTTGTAGGGGCTCCCTATTTGTTTAACAGTTGGAGAGGACGAGAGAGGGGGAGAGAGAGGGAGGGAGAGAGAGAGAGAGGGGGGTGCTTTTGAAGCTGTTTCACCTGGCCGGGGAAACTTGATGGAGATACTTCTGTGAGAGATGCTTACGTGTGTGTGTGTGTGTGTGTGTGTGTGTGTGTGTGTGTGTGTGTGTGTGTGTTTGCATGCAAGTGTTGGTATTGGCCTGTGCTACCTCCATTGGAACCCTTTTCAACATAAACACAGGACCAGTCAAGACCAGTAAACCTCATGGGAACCACAGACTGGTCTAAATGAGTCAAAACATAATGTGGGGCCTCGTGGTTAAGGGTTTGGGTTTACATGTGAAATGCAGTTCAGATGGATTTATAGGGAAAGGCATGAATTGGTAATGTAATTGATAATGTATTACAAATCCCAGATCTTGTCACGAGTTGCCTAACAAGAAATTAGCTCTGGAGGCAAAGGACAATATAAATGTAACCAGCAAATATTAAAGCCAAGACCCAAATTGGCAATTGCCTCATCAACAGATAAAATATTGATTGATTGATTGATTGATAAATACAAATACATTGTTTTCTTTTGTTGTTTGTTGTTTTTTTGTTGTTGTTTTTTTTTGGGGGTGGGGGGTGGGGGGGGGTTTGGGGGGGTATTATCCCAACCCAGAGATTATTTGTGATATTTGAAAAAAATATGGCTGGTGACTAGATATGAAAAATAATCTTTCTGTCAAAACTTAAAGATCAGGATATTACAAACACTAAAACATTGTTTAAAAGACTTTATCAAACTTGTATTTAGTGATAGAAATAGAAGATGCATTTTGTTATTAATTACCTTAATCTGTTGCTATCAAAAATGTTTAAAATTGGTCAGACGGACAATTGTCAACCCCTCGTTAAATCATCCAGATCAGTTCAGTAAAAAAAAAAATAATAATAATTCTGTATTAAAGATGAGACAGACACCACACTGAAGTCATGTTGCAATCTTCTGTCAACTTCCCGAACACTGAAACATTGATTTTGAAACATTATTCATCACTTGACGTCCATTACTGTCCATCAAAGATGGAGCAGAGCGATAATAAAGCTTTGTTTATAAGCCTTTACTGGACATTGTGACTCACTGTGGCTGGGTTTCCCCACACATGCATTTGAAGAGGCTTCAATTACTGCTCCGGTTAAACGGGAAAACGATGAGTCATGCTTTACTGTTCAAAATATATCTTAATAATATAAAGTAAGAGACTGCTGTTGATGCTATGTCATGCTCAGCAGGACTGATACTGTGTCTACAATATTCATTTCCATCCATTGACTGAGGAAATGATGAATCAGCAAATCACCGTCCTGATCTCTGACCAATCACATTACCAGGGCATAGGTGTTTAAAGGTGCAGTGGTGCAGGATTTGGTGACACCACATGGGGACGTTTCCTCCTGCAGCTGAACACCCCACATGCCACCAATCCTTTCTGAACCCAGGGGGCAGCCTCTGGTGCAGACGGATGGAGCCAATGGGAAGTGGAAAAACGTGCAGTTCACAGGATGGCCACTTGAGGCTGACTCCAAAAGAGAGTGAATAGACTCACGCATAGACTCCCATGTTAAAAGGATCAACTTTAGAGGTGAATGAAACATGTTTAAAGTCTGGGACAAACAACGGTTCAGGTCTCGATCAGTCACGTGTTTTCCGGTGACAACTGTACATCGTGATCTGTCGGGAACTGACCCATTATCTTTATCTCCAGTTTTAATAGAGAAAGAAGGAGGTGGAGAAATGGAGAAAGCATTGCACAAATCTGACGACCTTCAATCACCTCTGACATGCTCATATATTCACCTCAGCCATGAAGATAGAAAATACTCAAGTCAGCAGGAGTTTACCAAAATTCTTGGATGGAAGACACTGAGAGGAGACATGTGTTATGGGACAAAGAGGGTCCCATCAAACTTTAGGGCACATCAACGTCATGGGGCTCATAAAAACGTATATTTGAACTGCACTGTCAGATAGAGACAGTTTTTTTGTTGTTTTTTGTTGAGAAAATTGTCTTTGGTTTCTTTGAAATAGAAAATGGTCGATACTGCTGGAAAAAGATTCATTCAGGACTCTGATATTTATGAGCAAGTGCAGTTAGATGTAGATTCAAACACAAACATGAATGAATTTAAAAGTGGTCCCAGAGGGGGGTGGTTGTCCTGGATGGGGTCATACTGATCTCTTGAGCCGCAGCCAACGATTACTTTTGCAATGGATTAATCTATCGATTCATTTCTTCGATCCGATTCGATGAAGTGATAGTTTGAATAGGCAGAAAAATGAACAAATGTGAAAAGACATGTCTGAAAATGACATGATTAATCATCTGACTAATCACCCGATATTTCCATGTCTAGTCGACCAATAGACACTATCACTGGGAAGCATGCGTGTGTGTGTGTGTGCGCGTGGGCTCGTGCGCTTCTAATGAGTGTTTGTGAATGAGAAGCAGCTCATGTTTCATCAGTTCCTTAAGCAGTTACAGCAAAACATGAATTAAATGATTCGATGATTCAATTCAGGGAATTTGTGAATGAACAATTTTCATAGTCGATTCGAGTCGTTTCAGTAATCGTTTCAGCTCTACTGATCTCCATTTTTTGAAATCATTTTGATCAAACACTATAAAACTCTAGTATCAGTGCATGTGACTCGTGAGCGGCTGTGTCTCAGAACTCTGCACAGCATCAGATAGATAGATGACCCAGTTATCGTCATATAGCCTGACACAACAGACAACTGGCTGCAGAGCAGGATACGTGAAGGCGCTCAAAAACCATACATTGCAAAATCACTGGAAATTGAAGAATTGACAGGGATTTTGTGGGGGACTCATAACAAGAGCAACATCAGCATTATGTTTGCTCTCAAGGGATCGCTTTTAATTGTGGCACTAAATGCGATTACTACTTAACATATTGTAAATTACCTGTCCTCATACTTTATTATTATTTATTAATCTATTATTTTGTTATGTTACAAATATTGTATATGCATTTCCACACATTTACACCTGTAAACGCACTGAATATATTGCAAAACCTAAAAAGTGACATGAGTAATTCACTAGAGTTTATGGGCAATGATTTAGACTTTTATCTTTAGACAATCATAGGCCTTTGAAGGTGCAGTGTGTAAGATTTTGGTCATTTTTTCTATCTATAGAAATAGAATTCAAATAAAAGTATTGTTAGACAGTTTTACAAATAAAATCACTCCAATGAATGAATTGCATTTTACATGACCCTAAAAGTAGCCCATGAATGTATACTTACCCTAGGAGCGGGTCCACCCTGTGGGGGCTGCCATATTTTTACAGTGGCCCAGAGTGGACATACTAAACATCTTTTGAGCTTAAATGACAACTGAAGTTGACCGTAGGTTCTCCTGCATGCTCGAGAGGTCTCAGGGTGAGGTGCTTCAACATGCAACTTCACCAGTAGATGTCACCAAATCGTACACACTGCACCTTTAAGCTCTCGCGGGCCACATAAAATGATCTTGCCGGGCAACATTTGGCCGGTGGGCCACGAGTTTGACACATGCGAGTTCGTCTAGTCAAGGAAATCAAAAGGCCTCCCAGCTCGGATTTGTTGGCCGAGAGTGAGTGCACGTGAACGAGTCAGTGCACGTGAAAAGCTCTGGGTCAAAGGTGAGTCGCTAAAACACAACTACAAGAGCGAGGGAGAGAAAGAGGGAGACATGGACTTAGCGGGCAGGCAAAACAATTAATAATAGGGAGCTATGACTGAGGGACTGTCAGTACGAGGAGGGAGGTCGGGTTTCAGACTCTTTGATGCTACAAACAGGCTCATTATAGAGATATCATCTCTATTCATACACTTACAGAGCCGCTCGGATCCGTGCTGGGAAAGATTAGGTTCCTTCACTTGAGAACATCCTCCTTGGGTGCCTGGCTCACAGAGTGCTGTTCTCAGCTCAGGGCACACCCACTCCCACAGCCACACCCACACCACACGGCATGGCTCCACTCCACTCAGCCTTTAACGGTCCAGTGTGTGAGATTTGGGTCCATTTTTGTCAAAACAGAATTACAAAAACATTTGTGTACAAGCATATTTGTCCAATATTTTTCCCCCCCCCCCCCCCCCCCCCCAAAAGGCCTTCAAAGGTGCAGTGTGTAAAAATATGGTCATACTGACATTTTCATGAATTTATAATCACCTAAATGTACTATTTTTTCCATTACCCTTAAATAAGCTCATTAATGTATATTTACATGAGGAGCGGGTCCTCTCTATGGGGGCGGCCATGTTTTACAGTAGTAAAAGTGGACACATTAAACATCTTTACATCAACAATTTTAATGACAACTGAAGTCTGCCATATGTTCTCCTGCATGTTCAGAAGGGTGAGGTGATGGATACAACATGCAGCTTCACCTCTGGAGGTCACCAAATCTTACACACTGCACCTTTAAAGGTAAGATCTGGGCCTTTTTTGTCACTTCTATTGGTAGAAGAAAAATATTACAAAACAATTATACACAGACATTTTTCACCTGTTTTTTACTTTACCCAAAAAGTGGCCTGTAACATATATTTACATCAGGAGCGGGTCCTCCCTACGGGGGCCGCCATGTTTTTACCGTAGCCCAGAGTGGACATACTGAACATCATTTGAGCTTTCATGGCAACCGAGGGCTACCATAGGTTCTCCTATGGGAACGGGTGAGGTGATGGATACGACATGCAACTTCACCACTAGATGTCACCAAATTTGACCCATTGCACCTCTATACAACATCTTTTGAGTTTTAATGAAGTCTACCATGAACACAACATGTAACTTGTGACATCACTAGACATCACCAGATCTTACAAACTGCACCTTTCCCTGTTCCTGTGTCTCATCACTCTCTCATCGCAGCAGATTAAAGGACTAGTTCAACTGGACCTTTCATCAAACCCTCAGAGGAAGTCGAGACTTTACAATCAACAACATTGCTGTTGTCGTCAACATCAAAGATGCTGACTGTAAAACAGCAGCAGGACGCGTTGGCAGAGATGCACACTCGGCCCGTGTCTGCTCAGCCACTGAGCTCAGAGACGAAACATTTGCA
Organism: Chascanopsetta lugubris; assembly: GCA_016785325.1. NCBI lineage: Eukaryota > Metazoa > Chordata > Actinopteri > Pleuronectiformes > Bothidae > Chascanopsetta > Chascanopsetta lugubris. Next base: position 87,618 of record JAFBJT010012353.1, on the reverse strand, counting down.
ATCTGCTGCCACATCTGACGTTCACATGGGGCCCCAGCTTTACTGTTGACCTCGGGGGCCACGCTGGTTCCAGGGGAGCTGCTCTGCAGCGAGCACAAACTGATTGGACGTGTTTTAATTACAGGGTATTGCAGAAGAGGAAGGACCAGTGCAAACTTCCTGTGGTTCTTATGACATTCTTCCTCTTTCCTCGTGGCTTTCTTTTCTTGTTGTTTCAAACGACACAAACAACCACATCGTCATTTTCACTTTAATCACATGTATTCTGGTATCAAAAACAAATGACATGCATGCGTGGGTAAAACCTGAAAAAGTTGAAAAAGCACTCGATGTTTAAATTTGTAAAGTATTTTAAAGGCATCGGCTGAGATGCACCTTTGAATAGTTTTACAGGATGTGATTAGTTGTCTTGATTTCACAGAGCATTTTTAATTAGAAGGTAAAACATAAACATTTGGACTTTTTCCATGCTGAAATCTTTTTTCAAATAATTTAGTCCTTTGCATGTGTTTCTTTTTTGTAATTGTTTTATGTAGAACACAAATCAACCACATGCTGTCATACGTCATAGGCATGTGTACGCAAGATGGTAAAATATATATGTTGATAAAAACACTGTGAAACATACATGGCTCAACTGTGTAATAGATTAAAACATATAACTTACTCTGTTTTACCTTAGAAAATGTAAAATAAGCAAATAACATCATAATTACCCACAACAGTGAATGTCACTGAAACAAAAAGATACAACTTGGCAGCACATTCACTCATACATCTGCTTTACAGTAAATTCATTAGCATCACTGCCCTGAACACAGTGGAAAAATAAAAAGTGTATTATTGATATATGGAATATGTCCTGTACATTCAAAGTTTGACCCAATTATCAAACATGTGCAACATAACAATCTACCTGCTGAGATGAGTGAGGTGCACCTTGTAATAAAGATGAACCCCCAGGTCGACCTTAAAGGTGCAGTGTGTAAGATTTGGTGACATCTAGAGGTGAAGTTGCATGTTGCATCCATCACCTCACCCTCACCCTTCTGAACATACATCAGAAACTATAGTAGACTTCAGTTGTCATTCAAACTCAAAACATATCTAGTACATCCACTGCATGTAATACAATAAGGTGAATGTGAACATGTCAGTATGGAATTATTTTGTAATATTTCTTACACCAATAGAGGTGACAAAAATGACAAAAGTCCTAAACACACTGCGCTTTTAAGCATATTTTTTATAAATACAATTTTATTTCAATAAAGCCTTAATTATTACCAATGTGTTGTGTAAATGGCATTTTGAGTACATTTTAAGACATTTCAATTGAATTCAATCATGATTTGTACATAAATATTATTTTCAATGATGGTGCAAATAAAGGGAGAGCATTAAATCAAATATGGGGCCATGTCTGCAAACAACTTAACACTGCAGCATTTTTAAAACACGGCCTCCAGAAAAGATGAGTAAAGAACCCGGAAAACATATAACAACCATGACAGTGTGGGTTAATTGAGGGTGAAAGACTGTGGTTTTTACGAAGGGCCCATATCTTAGCTGCTTTGATGGGGGGGGGGGGGTCTGGGGGGATGCACAGCTACAAGTCTGACTGGACTCTTTCCACTAGAGTTGATTTTAGGGGGAAAGTTTAAAGAGGGGCCAGGGGACAGCGAGGAGGTCATAAAGGAGTAAAAGGGTGAGACGTGACTGTCACCTATATGCCTTGCTTTTGACTTGCTTTTTACACATCCCTAAAACATGCCCTTTAATGTATATTCACATGAGTAGTGGGGCCAACCTATGGGGGCTGCCATTTTTTTACTATAGCCCAGATGGGAAGCTCCCTATTTGGTGGCACTCCTAAAATAGCCATGTCCAGTCAGACCATGACATTGTCCCTCTCATGTGTATTGATGTTTGGTGCAGTTCAATAAAATGGCGGCGTCCCTCTGCTGGTCTACACCACTCAGATGGTCTGACACCGGCGCCTTTAATCAGCTTCGTTACACAGCTCGTAAAGAAAGTGACAGGGGTGTGGGAAGTCACAAAAAAGGTGTTCTTCATTTCCGCCACAGCTCTCGCCAAATGAAATGACAAAAGATCAGAGGGGGTGTTTCATTGAAATGTGAACACAGGTGATCAGCAGAGTCCGTCTGGCCTTATCTGGACTAACTCCACCGACACTCCTGCCACAACCTGCCTGATGGTTCCAGAGCAGAGGCCGTAAAAGAAGAAGGAAAGGCTCCTTCCTTAATTTGGCCCATGTGGTCACAGAGTGAAGGTGTCAAAGAGAGAGGGAGAGAGAAGAGTGGACAGTGATGGAGCTGCTTCATGTGAAGGGGACGAGTGAAGGCAGAGGTCACAGGACTGGAGTGTCATGGCATCATCGCCACCTACTGTTTAGGAGTGTGAATAGACGGTACTCTGATGCATAAGAAATCCTTTTCAAAATTAAAGGACAGGATTATTATATTTTTTTTTACTTTTGGCGACCCACCAATCATTGTTCTTAAAGGTGCAGTGTGTAAGATTTGGTGACCTCGAGAGGTGAAGTTGCATGTTGCATCCATCACCTATGGTAGAGTTTAGTTGTCATTAAAACTCTAAAGATGTTTAGTATGTCCACTTGTACGATTGAAAAAAAAACATGGCGGCCCCCATAGAGATGACCCCAGCTCCTCATGTAAATATACATCAATGGGCTCATTTAAAGGGAAATGGATACAAATAATGCATGTGGGCAATTATAAACATTCCTGCTGGAACCTGCCTGATGGTTCCAGAGCAGAGCCCATGAAAGAATAAGGAAAGGCTCCTTCCTTAATTTGCCCCATGTGGCCACAGAGTGAGAAGGAGAGTGAAGGTGTCAAAGAAAGAGGGAGAAGAGAAGTGGACAGTGATGGAGCTGCTCCATGTGAAGGAGACGAGTGAAGGCAGAGGATCGAAGTGGTGGGCGGGGGGGGGGGGGGGGGGGTGGATGTAAGTCTTTCCAGGTGTGAGGAACCAGTGATGTGCAGTCAGGGGGGGGGCATAAAAAGTAAAAATAATAAATAATAATAAAAAAGAAAATAAATGTTGATATTTGTCCACTGACCTGTACTATATATACATTTTCCATATGATTTCTATAATTCTCATAATGGTTTAAGTCAAAATCACAGACTTTTCATATTTCCGGTTTAAAGGAGGATAAAGCCACCATGAAAAAGTACCAGGGGAGGCAAACAATACCCTGCTGCTCACAAGGGGGCGCATGTGAGCACACAGGTACTTGGTGCTGCTGTTCTCATGATGCAGAGAAGAAGAGACAATGCACAAGATTAAAAAAGGAGAAACAAATGCCACCAGCTGTTTGTTTACTTTTCTTGCTTGCTCTTTCCAAAATGGAAGATTACACATCAAAACATAAACGTTTTGAAACCAAAAGGTGAAAAGGATAAGGAGTAAGGGATATTTACAAGTGAGGGTAAGAGCATAAAACATCTTTTTTATATTCTCAAAATGAGATCTGACTCAAACGAAACAATCTCATTTAAATGAAAGATTAGATTAAATATTCTTTTTTTTTTTATTATCCTTTTGTTAAACAGCAACCGCTGCCAACTGGATGGTGACTAAGATACTCCGAGTCCATATACTTGTAAATCTGACTCTGACAGAATGAGTGCCTCTCGGCCATGAACCTCACCGAGCGACACAGGTTCGAACCCTCGCGTAGGGAAACAAATGACTCATTGTTGATATCATTTCTTGTCTCTTTCTAGACACAAACATCAGAGGGAAGGGGCCGATGCTTGTCCAGTGCCCAACTTCAAGTGCTTATGAATGAGTGAAGTAACCCCCCCCCCCCTCCTCTCTCTCTAATGCCCCAGCCCTCCTCTCCTTTTCAACACCCGACACGCCGGCCGGCCCTGCCCAGGATAAAATGCAGGAGGACTCAGCCGCTGCCTCCACAGGAGGAGGAGGAGGAGGAGGTGGAGGAGAGGACTGACTGACTGACTGCACACAGCCCAGCGCAGAGCCATTCACTTACTGCTTGACTGCTGCTGCTGCTGCTGCTGCTGCTGCTGCTGCTGACACACTCTCTGACTGACACTCACTCTGACACATATCAAGACACTCTCACTGCCTCTCTCCCTCTCTCTCTGCTCTCTCCCTCCCATACTCACTCACTCCCTCTCTTCCTCTCCCAGTATCACTCCCTCACACACACACACACACACACACACACACACACACATATATATACACATAAACAGATACACACTCGCACAGAGTCAGTCACCAACTCTCATTCAACTACAGGCCGGCAGCTCAGACAGGCACCTTGTTACTATCCAGCTGGAGAGAGCAGAGGACACACGCACACACACGCACGCGCACGCGCACACACACACACACACACACACACACACACACACACACACACACACACACACACACACACACTTGCGCATCCTCCTATATCCCAGGACTTTTTTATCGGTGGACCAGGACAGAAAAAGAAGAAGGAGGAGGAAGACCAACTGAGGAGCGGGATTAAGGAGATCTTAAATCTTGACTTTTTGATAGAAGAGGACACACGGAAGACGGAGGATGACGACCAGGGAAGTGAGCTGGTCCCAGTGAGGAGGCCTCCTCCTCTGGAGTCCGGAGTGGACACCACAGTGGACACCTGGAGGACCTGCTGCACCCTGAGGACTCTGGTGTCATTCCCTCCAGCGGGACGTCTCCTGATCAGCAGCATGCCTACAGCCTGCACCTTGGGAGTCTGACCCACCATGTGCAGATGGACGTCGTCCGCAGACCATCTCCGTCCTGAACCTGCCCTCGGCACCGCCACCTCCGACAGGCCACCTCTCCCCCTGCCTGGCGCAGCCTCCCTCTGCCTGGCATGCCTCACTCTGCTCCTGCTCACTGCTGGCACCGCCACGGGGGCCTGTCCTCCCCGGGTCGGGCATGAACCCCTGCAGGTGCTGGCGAGCGGCATCAACTGTTCGTGGACATTGGAGAGGCACACTCGCAGCTACAATCACCTGGAGGGCGACGTACGACTGCGGCGGCTCTACTCCGCCAACAAGTTCTTCCTGTGCATTGACAGAACGGGCAAAGTGGACGGCACCCGGCGCAAGAACTACGCAGACAGTAAGTAGCTGGCATGCGGTGTGTCACGTGTGGCGTCCTCAGGTTCACTGCACTTCGTCTTATCTCTGTCTCTTTAAAACTTTATAGCAGTTCATAGGGAAATCCGACGGTTATATCACCACAGGGCTATTTGTGTTGTGTTTGGAGCAGGAGAGCCGCGTTGCTAGGTAAGGAGGGAATTCACTGGTGTGGATTTAGGCTCCTCGAGGGAGTTTATGAGAAAGCTGACTTGCGGAAAGACATCGAGCATCAGTTGGCGATGCAAAGTGGAGTCGGAAAAAAAGGGAGAGCGCTTGGGGGGATTAAGTTGTCCAAACTGTGATGGAGGTGCATCGAGGAAGGAGCAGGTGTAAACACACACACACACACATTCTTCTGTGAGCTCAGTTTGATCAGAGACAACGTTTTGACACAGTTCTCATGACCATGCATGTGTTCATAAAGCTGCAGACTAAAGCCGAGGGTCGACCTCCGGTGCAGACGGACGAAGCACAATAGGAAGTGAAAAAACGTGCAGTTCACAGGGTGGCCACTGGGGGCTGACTCCAAAAAGGAGCAAATCCCCATAGACTCTCATGTTAAAGGGATCAACTTCAGAGGTGAATGAAACATGTTTAAAGTCGGGCACAAACTTGTGTGTTACCGTGACAACTGCACGAGGGTGAATTTATTTCTAACTCGCTTATTTTTTTTAAATCGCCGTTTCAAATTCAGCATATTTGAAGGCGTGGTCTCTTGACTGACATCCAAGCTGACCTGTTACGTACCGCGGACGAGGCGACGGCACCGACAGCTCCGTGTGTGTTCCGCCTCTTTGCCCGTTTTTGAATGAGCCGGAAACCAGGAGGAGTTAGGATTCGGCAAGATGGCGACAAGAGACACATCCACAATTTTCCACAAAACCACTCTGCTGAAACCAACGTGTGATGTCATGGACACTACGTCCATTTTTATATACAGTCTTTGACTAAAACTCACATTCCGTCTCATCTCTTGAGATGAACATACCAACACTTTACCGACAATTACATTTGCCGACACTTTCTTTCTGACGGTCGATCCTCTAGAACTGTAGTTTTCAACGAGTGGGTCGTGACCCAAAAGTGAGTCGCGGGCCTTTGACTCTTCACACTCCTCAACAGTAGGTGGCGATGACACCCATTTGAGTTGCGGCTTGTCCTTAAGGGGTGGGGGGGGGGGGGGGGCAGAGTCCTTAAGGGGGGGGGGGGGGGGGTGGCAGATCTCGAACCCAGAACAGTTGAGAACCACTGCTCTAGAAAACCCATAACTTCTCAAATGTATTCAATAACAAAATGAACAAAAACGATCAGCAGGTGGCGATACTAGACAGGGAAATATTCCTGTTTACACCAAATTAGCTTGCATGTATATGAAAACAAACTTTGCAGATTTTTTTCAATCTGTGAAATGGCGACTGTTTATCAGCATTACATGGCATCATCAACTACTGTCAAGGAGTGTGAATCCATGGCACTTGAAGTCAAAGGTCTGCAACCCACTGGACACGGGTCTGCGAACCCACTTTTGGGTTGCGACCCACCAGTTGAAAATCACTGTTGTAAAGGCCAGCGTCTTGGGCGTGTCCATCCATGGTCAGATCCATAAGCATGTCAGAGGAGATGACTCTGATCACGATCTCACTTCCTGCTGTATTAGTCACTGACTGACTGACTGACTGACTGGTGGAATTGCCCGGAGAGACGTTTATGCATTTCACTGTAATATTTATGTATTTGGTCATTTATGTTTTTTTAATTTTTTTTTATGCAAGCGCTGTGAGTCAGATTTTTCCATCCGAGACTGCTGAGGAGCAGGAGCAGCTGCTGCGTCCGCTCAACCATCCAGTGGGTCTGATGCCACACTTTCATTGAGCTCCAGACCGGGTGACATTTGTTAACCTGTCAGAATTAGTCACCACACACAAACACACACACACACACACACACACACACATGCACGCACACAGTTATTGCTGTGTTTAATTTGGTCCTGTGGGCACCGAGTTCAGACATGAATCTCTCATGTTAGTTGAAATGTGTCTCAGCCACCATAATAAAATATTACTCTCACATAAACTTGACACTTTAAAAGTCATGCTAGGACGACTGGTAGCAATTTGGTGACACAGGGGAGTTTAAACAAGTGTTCAAGGTCTTGTGAGATTGATGTGTGGGCATCGATGTGAGGAGCCATATAATGTCATTAAAGCGCTGGAGGTTGGAGCAGCTCTCCCAGCGAGAGCTCACTCCCCGTAACCCTCATGTATCACTATAGACATTTTTGTCCAAATGAGCAGATTTCATCATTTTGGCTGTGTTGGTGCCAATGGCATATTTGTTCGAAATAGGGTCTCTCTCATGCCAAATTTTGAAAATAAAAAAAAAATAATAATAATAGACCACCAGAACACTGAAACAAATGTATTACCCTCTTGAATCATTAAGGACAAAAACGTCCACTTCCAAAAAAAACCCTATAAAAACAGATTAATATTGTTTTCTACTTTGTTTGCATAAATGTCTTAAACAACTTCAGCCCCGTTCAAAACTACTAAATATTCAATCATTGTGAGGATTTTACCCCTTTAAATGCCAGTTTGGTTACCTGCTGTCAAAGTTGTTTTTTATGAAAGAAACAAAACGAAACACATTTTTTTTTCTTTTTTTCTATAACATAAATGTGGGTCTGTCAAAGTTCACCCAAAATATTGACTTCATGGCATTTATAGTTTTCAATGGGAGTCAATTGTTGTCTTAAGAGGGTAGTACATTTTAAATCTAATGCTAAACAAAAACCAACAAAAACCTTTGGTGGAAAGAGCAATTGTTTCAGCGCTCTGACATCGTGAAGGTGTGTATCTGAGCTGCCCTGGCCGGCGGTCATGTGGGCGTTTGGACCTGGTGGTCAGTCTGTGGGACATGATCTGGGTCAAAGGTCACTTTGATGACTCTTTATTTCTGAACAGGGCTCCCGTTACTTCCATCACGTGCCCAGATGAGTTCTTGATACTGATACGGTGACAATGCCGGACCGGCAGGAAGTGGTACATATCTAATGACAGTAGCATCGGCACAGAGTGGTCTTACACAGGAAAGAGGCGTCATAACATTCAATCAATACTTGTTCTAACTGATGGACGATGAGGTATAATATTGTATATAATATCAATATTGAGCTTGATACTTGAACGTCTTGCACAAAACACATAAAGTACATTTCTGCAGATGTGGGGTGAGGTAACGTTTTTGCCTTAACGACTCATGCCGTACAATTATCTCTGTTTGTGATACTTAGAGGCGGAGTCTCCTTTGACCATTGGTGGGGTGGGGCATATCAGCCTTAACAGGGTGTGAAAAGCATTTCCTTCCACCTGCCGTATAAGTGTGTGACAACATGCTTTATCAACCTTCCATTGTGATGAATTGTGGGAGGGCGTGGCTTAGGGTTGGGTTTGGGGTTAGGGGTTCTGGTGGAAGCTCTGGGGCATTCTGTACTGGACAAATGTCAGCAATACAAGTTACTATTCACATTCATTATTATTAGTTTGTGCCAAACTCTGTGGAACTGACGCCAAACTTCACTCACCCATATGTCTGCAACAACTACTTTATTCAATAATAATTGTCATGTCATCTTCTACCGCTTATCCAGTGTTCTGGGTCATGGGTTTTTCTACCAGTACGCACAGGGCCTTTATGGGGGTATCAGTGTCAGGGCCAGTGTCACTGCAGCAGGGTGCAGGTGGGATTCGAGCCAGTGAGTAAAGGCGACTGCTCGAACCACTGAGCCACTGCCGCCTCCTCTTTAGTAATTAATCAACACAAAAAGAGACAAAAGAAGTCTAAAGGTAAAATATATATTAGAAATAATGATAATGATAATAATACAAAATAAAGGCAGTTTTAAGAGGCAGCATGTGATAAATACAGTACAAATGTAAACTGTAAACTATCAAGAACAAACACAAGTTCTTGGAAAAGAGAAATTAGTTAATAATCTGCAGGAAATCATAAAATAGATTCACTAGTTTTAATCTGATATATTCACTTTAAAGGTGCCGTGTGTATGATTTCGGTCATTTTTGTTGGTAGAAAAAATATTATATATTATACAAAACACCTAAATAATCACCTAAATATATTCTTGTTCCCATAACCTTTGAATGAGCCCATTCATGTATATTAACATGAGGACTGGATTCTTTTGAGAAGCATTTTGCCATCAGTCACATTGTAATTATGATGTGTTTCTTTCAACACACCAATTCTGGATCGCTTTTTGTTTTATTGTCACAGCCAATTCATTTGAACACATTGCGATTTATATAAATTCCTATCATTACTGCAGAGACCTTGACCTGCACAGGTTAATAAAGTGTCCCATGCATTGCCCAGCAGTCTGGCTGACCCCTCCTCTGTCCTCTGCGTCGCCCTCACGCCCCTGTCGACAGCTACATTACCACCGTAGCTCTGCCTGCTGTTACACCCACGGCCCCTGCCCTTCACCTCCACCTCCACCCCACTCAGTTTTTCCAGCAGCTCCTCCTCAGGTGCAAAAACAGTTGGAATTAGTCAACAGGCTCTGGGGCTAATGGAGGCTGGAAAATATTGTATCAATCCCAGTGGCATGGAACAGCTGAGGGAAGAGGCCAGAGGGACAGGAGCTGACTCAGACAGACAGGGAGAGAGAGAGGGAGAGAGAGAGAGAGAGAGAGAGAGAGAGAGAGAGAGAGAGAGAGAGAGAGAGAGAGAGAGAGAGAGAGAGGAGACGATGAATGAGGGAATACGTGTCCCCTGGTTTTGATCTGTCTCACATTGTAGGCACGGAGATGTTGCCTTTCGAGCAGGGTTAGGTTTGGTCCACATAAGAAACGCAGATTGTTACCGGTGGCCAAACAAATTGTGTTATTATGAAATTACTGAAAACTTTATTTATTTATGTATGATCAATATCATCTTTATTTCAGTAACAGTTACTCTAGCAAGCAGCAAACACCATCTTATCAAGAAACTCAAATGGTGTGAGAACAACATCACTTTATCATCAGTCATCATCAAATGTGTGTCAGGAAAATTATTAAACAGTCTCCCCACAAAAAAAAGAAAAAGAAAATTAGATTCATACAAACAGTTTCTTTATGCTCATAAATACAGGAATTTCAAAAGCAAATTGTAAAGGAATGGGGGTGGTTTTCTAAAGTGGGACTTTTATTTTGAAGGCTAAGAAAGTGAGGGGTGGTGCTGTGTCAGAATCACACACAGGAAACAGAAGCATTTCAAAATAAAAGCATACTTTGGCTCATTCTGTCTAGATCTAATCAGTGCAGCTCGTACTTGACTCCGCGGGCCGTGAACTGTCCACGTCTGATCTAGAGTGACACAAGAGTTTACATTTACAGAATGATGAAAACCTACACTATGAGAGGACAGACTAAATA
>JAFBJT010012353.1:64985-75507 GCA_016785325.1 Chascanopsetta lugubris | reverse complement strand
TGTGTGAAATGTGGAGTTCACATGAGGAGGAAGAGGAGGAGGAAGAGGATGAAGATGAGCTGCAGGTTCAGACTCTGATCATTAACGTCACTTCAGATCTGTCAGTTTGTCCTAAAGGTCGACTGCAGCGACTGAGTAAAACCTAATGACTGAGATAAAACCACATTATACCTGTGTGTGTGTGTGTGTGTGTGTGTGTGTGTGTGTGTGGGTGTGTGTGTTGCAGGTTCCAGCCTGGTGTTAAAGGCCCCGGGGCCACAGAGGCAGTGGTAATTGTAGAAGCAGGCAGAGGAGCTGAAGATAGCATCGCCGCTCAGGGGCAGCTGTCAACGGTGGGAAGGGCTGCGCTCATTTGTCACTAACACGGACAAACAGCACTCAGCACCGACAAAACACCGACATGATTGAATACTTGTGAAGCAACAGCCAGTCCTAATGTTTTGCAACTGTTAATTACACCAAAGGTCATAAAGAGGCAAAGCTCAGAAAATCTCCTTGTCAGCATAAATACAAGGCAGCGTCAGACAGTGATTGCTCTGTGAAAGGTCACGCAGACATTCAGGTCACGTTTCTCATTTTCAACTTTGACATGGAAACGCACAAACATGATGCTAAAGGTTCAGTGTGCAAGATTTACCTGGTGCTTTTCAGTTTGTATACGCAGATGTTGTATGTGTGTGTAATCACCTGAACATACCAATTGTTTTCATTGCTCTATATTGAGCCTTTTATATTTGCATTAGCATTACTGAGGCCTTCATATGTCACCACCATGTTTTCACAGCAGCCCAGAGGTTCCACCATTGATGCTTGGAGCTACTTCACAAAATCCCACACACTGCCAAGTCACTCAACTTCAGATTTTGAATTCATGCCTTGTGCATAATCAAGAGGTTTGGCCTCTTGAGTGACACCTGGGCCGACCTTCTGTGGATGCTGCGACAGCACTATGGGCCCACCTAAGCTCTACCTGTGCTCCGCCCCCTTGCCCGTTCTTGGATGAACCAGGAAGTATAGGAGAAGTTAGGCACCGCCCACTACGAGCCTTTTAAGCACCCTTTAAAGGCAACGTTTATGCTTATTCCTCATAGGTATATAATTACTAATACACAGTCATGTGTATCCAGTACCAGAAGACTTTTAAAATTGCAGTGTGTAAGATTTGGTGACCTCTAGAGGTGAAGTTGAATGTTGTATCCATCACCTCACCCTGACCCTTCTGAGCATGCAGCAGAACCTGTGGGAGACTTCTTTTGTCCTTAAAACTCAAAAGATGTGTAGTATTTCCTCTCTGGGCTACTGTAAAAACATGGCAGCCCCCGTAAAGAGGACCTGCCCCCTCTGTAAATATACATTAATGAGCTCATTTAAGGGTAACGGGGAAAACAACACATTTGGGTGATAATAAATTCATTCAAATGTCAGTATGTAATTGTTTTGTAATATTTATAGATGAGGAAATCCCAAATCGTACACCCTGCATCTTTAAAAACAGAAACATTTTGCAACATCGAGTCAACGGCTTTCATTTCTATTGACCCTCCTCATAGGGGCTCCATTTTATCCAATCATCCTGCACTTGTAGTTTCTTTCATTCTGTGGATCGGATCATCAACCACGACTTTAAAACCACAAATCTATCCCTCTCCCTCTCCTCTCATTTCAGCTGCCTCTCTCACACGTCTCCAGCATCTCCTCTGACAAACTCAGCTGTCCTGAGTGTTAGTGCGCTGATCACCGCTGACACACTCTCCGGCCCCCGGTTCACCCAGTATTAGAGGCAGAGCGAGAGCAAAGCGATGGTGAAGTCTTGATGCTGATGTTGATGCTGTCAGGGTCTTGGCAGCTTAGCGGCTCTGGTGAGTGGAGGGTATATATGGCATGGTGTGTGTGTATGTGTGTGTGTGTGTGCGTGCGTGCGTGCGTGCGTGCGTGTGTGCGTGTGTGCGTGTGTGCGTGTGTGATGAGAGAATGTAGAGTGGGTCTTCTGGGGCAGAGGGGGCCCATGCAGATCAAACAGCAGCCTGATCAAATGTGGAGCATGCTTGTGGGTCACGACTGTGGCCCCTGGCTCTGCTGATATCATCTGTCCTGCAGGACCTTCCTCTCTTTATCTCTTACTGTCTCATTTCCAATCTCAAGCATCTGACCCACTTCTCTTCATACAGCTTCACATCTGGTCAGATTGTTTACTTTTCAGTTCCAGGCCCAAAGGGGCCCCTACAGTCCTGTTTGTCACTTTTTTAACATCAGCATTTGTTTCTCCATGATTTTGATTCACATTTGAGGGTGCGTTGTATCTGCATGTATCTGCTTTAGGGACCAACTTCGGGGACTTTTACTTGTGAGTTAATGTTTCGCATTATTACGTGTCCTTTGTTGTGATTTCAGCTTAATCCAAACCTGAGTTAATCTGAACGTTCACTCATAACTCAAGGGGGCAAAACCCTCATCAATATACCTCTATGTTAGACGCGTGTTGGTGTGTATGTGTGTGTGTGTGTGTGTCTGCGCGTGCTTGCATACGTGCTTGCATGTGTGTGTGTATGTGTATGTGTATATGTGTACATATACACACACATACTTACATATATATATATATATACACACAGACTCACGCATACACTGTCCACACACACACACACACACACACACACACACACACATATATATAGTCTCATCTCTGCTCTCAGGGCCTCACCCCCTCTCCTCCGCACTTCCCCTCTCCTCACTCACATTGCACGTGCACACACACACACACACACACACACACACACACACACAGTGATGCTGAGGCATCTCCTCTCCTATTACCTGTCTCCCTCTCTTACCGTCGTGAGGCCAGTTAACGGACTGCCATTCATATCAGTGGGATTAAATGGATCGTTTTCCAGCGTGAGCCGCGTCTCCGCCAAGTGGTCTTGATGTCAGGCCAAGCATAATTGAGTCATCTGCATCTCATCTAAAATGGATGAAAGGACTTTTTGATATTACACCACACCCCCCGCCTCCCCCTCCGCTTCCAACACACATGCACACATGCACAGACCCCAGCCGGAGAGGGAAGAGGCTTACTTATAGACTGGCATGGCTTCTTTTATACGTAAGGTAGCCATTAGAGGACTGGTGAGTGGTGACAACACATGTGACAGTACTTCAGCTCAGTTAAGTTAAACACTTGGCTTGTCTCCCACCAAATTAGATCCGGTTCTTGAACCGGTTTCCTTTCAGGATTCTTGGAACCGGCCGTTTTTTTTCCATGATTCTTACTAGAACTATAGTGATCAAAGGATGTGTCATCAATGACGGGCGTTGCACAAGTCACATGGGAGCGTTTTCCAACCGGTAGAGTTTGGCTCACCCATCGCTGTCATCACATTTCACAACCGACATCCTGCTAAAAAGAACAAACCAAAACAGAAAGAGCTTCATGTACACAAAGATAGTTTATCTCCCTCCTGTTACCTATCTATATATTGCATGACAAAGAAAAGCAACCGTTATCAAATAACTGATTAGTATAGTTATTGTTTCCATGGTTACGGATAATTAAATGTGATGCGTCACTTTAATGAAGCTCATGGAAGCTGTTTTCACCGGAGGTTCTCAGAAGCTACTGCTTTGTTTGTCTTGCCTTTGGTGAGGGGGCGGAGACAAAATGATGATGATTGGCTAAGGTAGAGACCATTTCATGGTCAGCCAATCAGAGGCAGAGGTGGCCAACACATATTAAGTCCTACACAAAAATAGGTGCAACAATGGCGAGTTCACACAATGTGAAGGTAGAGTTTTTACACAGAAAGTACCATCAAGACTTGAGTGTCCATTTCATTCATTAAAACTATTTGATATAATTAAACATACAGTTGAATTCCAGTAAAGGGCACAGGTCCAAATTCTTTGGCATATTTGAACATTTAAAAAACTATCACAACAGTCACTTTTCCTTACTTCTCTAATACTGTAACTCAGTTACTAAATTAGTTTCTTTGTGGGAAAAGTAACTATAACTGAGGGCCCATCATGGCTCTGATGTAGTGTAAACAAAACCATTAATATTAACTCAAGGGTTAATATTAAGCTAAGTGGATTCATATCATGAAAGAGGCAAAGTGAGGGGAAATGATAGTGATAAGGGAATGTTGATGAGACGTTTCAACCTTGGGGATGCTGGCCACACACAGAGGTTCACACGCACACACACACACACACACACACACACACACACACATACACATGTCCCCATCTCAACACCGCTGCCCTTTGATTGACAGCTCTTCAAATGAGTGTCTGAGTAGCACTGGGCTCGGGCCCCTCCAAGTAAGTGGGCCGTCAAATTACATCCAGAGGAGCGGCTGGACCCCTTCTCCCCTGGCAGAGGAGATCTATTTATTTGTCTGTTTATTTGCTTGGTTTAAATATTTGGCGGAGGGCGGGAGGGGGGGTAAAAAATATTGAATTTTTGTCCCCCGGTCAAAGTCCCTCTCATATTTAGTTAATAAAGGAGTAGAGGAGGTTGTTTGCCCAGAAAAGTGCAGGAGGAGAGGGGGGACTTTATTTAAGGGAGTCCTCAGAGAGAGATGGTGACCTTCTTCTCACGGAGGAGATTGTGTGTGTGTGTGTGTGTGTGTGTGTGTGTGCATGTGCATGTGCATGTGTGTGTGAGTGTGTGTACACTGATTCACTCGCTCTGCCTCCACCAGGCTTTGCTCGACCTCCATCTAGATGCGTTTCCTTCCCTCCTTCCTTTTCCCAGCTCTCCTCTCACTATCAATCATCTTCTCCTCTCTTCTCTTCCCTTCTCTCACCTGTCTTTTCTCCCTCCCTCCCTCTCTCTCTCTCTCCCCCTCCTGTCTGCTTGTCTTTCTGCACAGCCTTGCTCTATTTGACTGGAGTCTCTCTCTGGATTCCCCGGGCTGCATCCAGGTTAAACTCTTAATTGCCTCGGCAGTGGGTGGTTTAAGGCGCCAGCTCACTGCAGCTCAGCCGGTCCCTGTGCAGGGGGCTGCGGGGTTATTGGAGGGGATGAGTTGCTCTGTGTTGGATTGTGTCTGCCGCACGAGTGTGTGTGTGTGTGTGTGTGTGTGTGTGTGTGTATGTGTGTGGACAGCCAGACTGAGCTGGGAGATGATAAAGACTTATTAATATAGATGACAGAGATGACCTCTGACAGCAGCACTACAGCAGGCCGCTGCTGCACGCTGAAGACAAGACATGATCTATCTATCTATCTATCTATCTATGTATCCACCCATCTATCTATCCATCTATAATCGATCTATCTACTATCCATCAATATATCTATCTATCTACAGTATCCATCATCCACCCCCACCCACCCATCCATCCATCCATCCATCTATCTATCTATCTATCTATCCATCTATCCATCCATCCATCTATCTATCTATCTATCTATCCATCTATCCATCTATCCATCTATCCATCTATCTATCTATATCTATCTATCTATCTATCCATCCATCCATCCATCCATCCACCCACCCACCCATTCATCCATCCATCCATCTCTCCCTAATTCCATCCATCCATCCATCCATCAACATAAAAACCAGTGTCATAGTTAGGGTTCTCATAATTACAATGCATTGTGGGTAATCAGTCAGTGTGTACGCGTGTTGACGTATCGAACTTGACTTCACATGACGAATGTCCATCATACCAAATATGGATTCTTTTCCCTCTACATATCTTTTATGAACACAAACATTCATTTCTCTTCATGTAGATGAAGCAAAACTCGAAGAGAAATGTGAAGGACAGCGATGGCGGCCGCATGCGATCGAGCGGGTTTTAGAACAAATGCGTCACGGGGGCCCGTTCTGAACGAGCCCATCTGTATGACGCGTAATTGATCAGCATGACAGAGTGTACTGGTGTGGCGGTGGCGGCGGCGCTCACGGGGGCCACATGTGACAAATGACTGGACACGACCTTAAGAGCTGACCTGCACTCGAGTGAAGAAGATGGGGGGCGGGGGAGAAAAATCCATGCAGCCCGAAGTGGAACTGCATTCCGTCTGATGAGGGATGTTAAACAACAACCGGACCGCCGTGCAATTACCATGATTGGAGAGCGGGCGTGTCGTGTGTGGAGAGGTGGAGACGCAGTCAGTGGCGAGGTGGAGTGTCCCCCACCTGAGGCCCAGCGCTCATTAGCATGCATGCTTTTACAGGCCTTACCACGGCAGTCGATGCCCTCCACTTTATTTATTAGTAAATAGAGACAGATGGCGATGAGGAGGTGGTATCGACTACCCATAGCCTTTTAAACAGGAATCAATGGCAGGGGCGGAGCCCTGAGATGGAGGGGCAGGGGGCAAGGGGTTTGGGGGAGGGGGGGGGGGTCTCTCTGGCTTTACATTGAACAGTTAAGACTCCGCCTGTGACTTATAGGAGCATCAACATATTTATACACAGATGCAATATGCCATCGATTGGCCGAGCGGTCGTGTTGCAGGTTTTACTCCGGTGACAGAAAAGCGTTACTGTGGGGGGGGAGGCGGGGCTTGATTGAGCAGCGGCTCACATGGGGGGGATCGAAGTGGGCATGTGCTGCGGTTGTGTGTGACAAGGCGGGAGGGCGTGGTGGACGTCACGCCGACTGACGCACGGTGTTGCAGCACAGTCAGATATGGGTGGAATCAGGACGGCGGACAGGCGCTGGAGATGTTCACAATTACATTAACTGCGTGTAAGCGTCTGAGATTTATCCCACTAGTGGGTTATTGATCGCTGGGGTGTGGCCGGGGCTGGATGGCTGAGCAGTAAATGTATCCGCGTTTTAAGGACTGGAGCAGGAAGGAGGAGGAGGAGGGAGGAGGAGAGGTGATGGAGAGGTGATGGAGAGGTGTCGGGGGTTTGACAGAGTCAGTGTCAGAGTGGACAGTGTTTGTATGATCCAAAGTATGAAGAACAGAACGGATATGTTGCATGGAAACATTTGGGCGTCTGTTTAACGGCACAGTCATGTGAGACTGAAGGTGGATCGGATCTGTTGCCATTGGTAAACAAAGTTCGCTGTTAGTGAGAGACGGAGAGGTGGAAGGGAGGCGATTGACAGATGGATAGATGGAGAGAGAGACAGACAGATAGAAAGATAGATAGATAGATAGACAGATAGATAGATAAACAGACACACAGACAGACTGAGAGAGAGACAGGCGAAGACAGACAAACAGGTAGAGAGACAGACAGTTAGATAGACAGACAGTCAGACAGATACATGGATATATAGATAGATAGACAGACAGACAAAGAAAGACAGAGACAGAGACAGACTAAAAGACAAACAGCCAGGCCGACATATGCATAGACAGAGAGACAGACAGATAGTTAGATAAACAGACAGAGAGAGAGAGAGAAGAGAAGAGAAGAGAAGAGAAGAGAAGAGAAGAGAAGAGAAGAGAAGAGAGAGACAGACAGACAGACAGACTGAGAGACAGACAGAAAGGGAGACACAGACAGACAGACACACACATACACACACAGATTGATAGATAGATAGATGGATAGATAGATAGACATACAGAGACAGAAAGACAAGAGAGAGAGAAAGAGAGAGCGAGAGAGAGAGACAGACAGACAGACAAACAGACAGCCAGGCAGACAGAGAGACAGATAGAATCTTCCCACACTTGAAAAACACATTTACACTCACGCTGAGCCGTCGGGTCCATTTGGCCTGACACTGGTTTCCTGAGTGAAGGGGTGGTGCTGATGCGTGGGGGCTCTCGGAGCTCGGCACAACACAGTACTGCTGTGTCAACTGTGACCCCGGCGACCCCGCAGGAGCCAGAGAATGGGCCGGGGGCTCGCTCTGCGACTCAGGTGAAAGCGGGGGTCGGGGGGTCAGCTGTCCAGTGTGTCAGGCTTGCTGATCAGGAAGTGTAGCCTCTCGCTTCGGGGAGTACACAGGGTGTGTCATGTTTTGGACACATACTTCGCACTCTGACATAAATCTTCCATGCTCAAACGCGGCGGAGCTCCCTGCCATGTCAGTGCTGCACGGCGACGTGGTGAGAGGACGTCAGCAGCAACTACTCAAAGTAACATGAGACTTTGAGAGGTGCTGCTGTATGAAGCTCAGAGGTCAGACTGTAACTGTTAGTGGAATTAAATGGTTTAATAACAGACTTAAAACACGTAAACCTCTTATACTTAAAGGTACAGCGTGTACGATGTGGTGACATCTACCGGTGACGTTGCACGTAGTGTCCATCACCTCACTCTCCCCATTTGAGCATGCAGGAGAACCTATGGTAGCCCATTGTTGTCGTTAAAGGCTCTAAAGGTGTTTTCATATATCCACTCTGGTCTATCATAGAAATATGGCGGCCCCCATAAGTTGGACACATATAAACGGGCTAACTTTAGGGTTACATAAAAAGTAAGTCATATGTTGCAGTGACTATACATTTGTGAAAATGGCTTTATATATATTTGTTTTGTTTTCTAATGGATTCAGGAATTTGTTTATTTACTTGTATAATGAAAGTACACAATGTAGGATTCTGTAATGTGTGGTGGTTTTGATATATATTGTAGCTTCACCCTTCTTTTTTTCCATTTATTATATAATTGTAGTGTTTGTTAAACAAAGGGACAATTATGTAGTAATAAATCATCAATATGATTATTTTACATTCCAAATAGATAATATGTCACACTGTACCTTTAACACTGCAGGCACCAATAGCTAGCTATGAGAAGTAATGGGCAAAGTAACTTCTTTCAAAAGTAACTATTCATAGCTACTTCACCCACAAAGTAACTAATTTAGTAACTGAATTAACTAATTTAGTAACTGTTATAAAAGTAACTAGACACTAAGGAAAGTAAATATTGTGTTACTCTTTTCAATGTTCAAACATGTCAAATAATTT
Source organism: Chascanopsetta lugubris (assembly GCA_016785325.1). Lineage (NCBI taxonomy): Eukaryota > Metazoa > Chordata > Actinopteri > Pleuronectiformes > Bothidae > Chascanopsetta > Chascanopsetta lugubris. The sequence continues at coordinate 66,602 of JAFBJT010012353.1, read as the reverse complement.
GACCCCACCCCCTAAATGGAACATTAAACGAAACTGTATTTGAAATATGTTTATTGGAGGAATATCACCAATGGCCAATCAGTCATCATCACTTATACGGTTGCCCCACCTCCTCTGGTGAAAACCATCCTCAACCAATGGAGTTCATTTGGTGATTCCAGTGGAATCCTGCAGATTCAGGAAATCATATCAGAACCTTTTAGCAAATGGAACCAAATCTCTCTCAAACTTGAGTCAGGCTGCTCCTCTCCAACTCTTCCAGGAGTGTTTCCTCCCATCTGTGGTGGTCTCACACAGAGTTAACCACCACAAAGGTTCATGTTTGTTTGTCCCAACCTTTGCTCTCGTATCCGCGGCTCACTCCCATTGTGGACACATCCAAACGGACCCCCTACCCACCTCCAAGACGGTCCTTCCTCCCGTCCTTAATCCAGAGTCTCGAGGTTAGAGAGCTCACTGTTGCTCTGAGCCACCCCGGCATCCTGGTCGTGCTATGCAGGGAAAACAGCAGCAGCGGTAGAAGTTTCCCTCCCCTTCATCGCCTCGTGTGAAGCGGGCTCTGCTGGCTGTCCGGATCAAACCGGCCCACAGTGAGGTGCCGAGTCCTGACTGCAAACAGGAGGAGGCCTGTGCATTAAAGAGTCGCCACAGGGGCACTCGTCCTAGAAAGTTTCCTTTCTGAGGGGCTCAGGGGGTAATGTTACAGGGAGAGTGTGTATGTGCATCCCTATATGGATTAAAGAGTTCATGTGTATTTACATCATTTTTATTGATATAATTGATCTATTTCTTTACAATTTATTTTGTTATTAGAAACAACTGCATTTCTAGTAAATGATTAAACCAACACATAATGAGCAATATAAGTATAGAAAAAAATATGTCTATAATTGTATGATTCTATTGATATAGATGTTACATAGTATTAATATACTTGAATGGAAAATAATCAAATTATATTTAAGGTAGCACACCACAAAAATGAACTACATTATCACATCAGTAGGAATAGTTAAAGAAATACTCTATTAAAATTATATATATATATTAAAAAGATATACACATCTTGCTCATATTGCAATTGGTTTCATACTTATCATGTTTACTGTTAATTATAAAACAATATATTGAAATGAAAAAAAAACAGTTATATTGCTTAAATAACTCATTCAAACAAATGTACAACAGCAAATTTAAGGGATTCCTATTTAATTTTTTTAGTTATTCAAATGTCCTAAACATGGAGAAAACAAGTGTATTATCAGTTTATTTGTATAATTCTAACTTCATAACATGATGTCGCTAATCTTTGCTCTTCGTCCAGAGAACAAGCAAAGTTTGAAAGTCCTTCATTCGGCTCTGACGGAAAAAGGCAGACGCTCCTCACTCTCTCTCCCTGTTTCTCTCTTCTTGCTTTTTTTCCTCCTCCTCTTCCTCCTCCTCCTCTTCCTCAGTCCGTCCGGGGAGTCATTATTGCTTTGGTAAATATTTCATAGGCCTCAATACCTTTGCACACAACCACCTGCCAGCCACCTCTCTCTCTCTCTCTCTCTCTCTCTCTCTCTCTCTCTCGCCCCCCTCCTTCACACACAGACCACAGATAGACAGATCAAAATG